>JBCFYV010007520.1:0-7500 GCA_039000515.1 Timema cristinae | reverse complement strand
CAAAAACCCAAAAAAATTTTATTTTAAAACCCCAAATTTTTTTTTTGGAAATTTTTAAAAAACCAAAATTTGGGTTTTTTTTTTGCCCAAACCCCCTTTTTTTGGGGCCCCTTTTTTCCCCCAAAAAAAAAAAAAACCTTTTGGAATTCGAATTTTTTTTTTTAAAAAGGGGGGGGAAAAAATTTTTTGGGGGGTTTTTTTCCCCCCCTTTTTAAAAAATTTTTCCCCCCCCCCCTTTTTTTTAAAAAAAATTTTTTGGGGGGTTTCCCCGGGGGGGGAAAAAATTTTTTAAAATTTTTAAAATTTTTTTAAAATTTTTTTTTTTTAAAAAAACTTTTTTTTTTTTAAAAAAAAACCCCCAAAAAAAAAAATTTTTTAAAAACCCAAAAAAAAAAAACCCCCCCAAAACCCCCCCCCCCAAAAAACCCCCCCCTCCCAAAAAAAAAATTTTCCTTTTTTTTTTTTTTAAATTTTTAACCCCCCCCCAAAAAAAAAAAAACCAAAAAAAATTTCCCCCCAAAAAAAAAAAAACCCCTTAATTTAAAAAAACCCCAAAAAAAAATTTAATTTTCAAAAAAAAAACAAAATTTTCCCCTTTTTTAAAAAAAAAATTTTCCCCCCCAAATTTAAATTTCCCCAAAAAATTAAAAATACCCCCCCCCAAAAAAAACATTTAAAAAAAACCCCCAAAAAACCCCCCCCCCAAAAAAAAAACCCCAAAAAAAAAAAACCCAAAAAAATTTTTTTTGAAAAAAAACCCCAAAAAAAAAAAACCCCTTTTAAACCCCCCCTTTTTCCCCTTTTTCCCCCCCCCTTTCCCCCAAAAAAAAAAAACCTTTTTTTTAAAAACCCCTTTTAAAAAAAATTTTTAAAAAAAATTAAAAAAAAAACCCAAAAAATTTTTTTTTTAAATTTTTTAAAAAAAAAAAAATTTTTTAAAAAAACCCTTTTTAAAAAAAAAACCCCCCCCCCCAAAAAAAAAAAAAATTTTTCCCCCCCAAAAAAAAAAAAACCAAAAAAAAAAATATTAATTTTTTCCCCCCAACCCAAACCCTTTTTTCCCCCCCCCCCCCCCCACAAATTTTTAAAATTTTTTTCCAAAAAAACCAAAAAAAAACCCCCCAAAAAAAATTTTTTTTTTTTTAAAAAACCCCCAAAATTTTAAACCAAAAAAAATTTTCCCAAAAATTTTTTTTCCTTTAAAAAGGGGAAAAAACCTTTTTAAAAAAAAAAAAAAATTTTTTTTTAAAATTTTTTAAAAAAAAAATCCCCCTTTTGAAAATTTTAAAAAATTTCCCCCCCCAAAAAAAAAATTTTCCCCCCTTTTCCCCCCCCCCCTAAAAAAAAAACCCTTTTTTTTTTGGCCCCAAAAAAAAAATTTAAATTTAAAAAAAATTTTTTAAAAAAAAAAAAAAGGGGAAAAAAAAACCCCCTTAAAAAATTTTTTTTTCCCCAAAAAAAAAAGAAAAAATTTTTTTTTAAAAAAAAAAAATTTTTTAAATTTTTTTTTTCCCCCCCCCCCCCCCTTTTAAAAAAAATCTTGGCCCCTTTAAAAAAATTTTTTTAAAAAAAAAAACCCAAAAAAACCCAAAAACCAAAAGAAGGGGGAAAAAAAAAAAAAAAAAATTTTTTAAAAAAAACCCCCAAAAAAGGGGGGAAAAAAAAACCAAAAAAAAATTTTTTTTTTTTAAACCCAAATTTTTTGGTTTCCCCCCCCCTTTTTTTTTCCTTTTTTTTTTTCCTTTAAATTTGGGAAAAAAAAATTTTTTACAAAATTTTTTAAAAAAAAAAAAAAAATTTTTTAAAAAACCCTTCCCAAAAAAATTTTTTTCCCCGGTTTTTTTTTAAAAGGTTTAAAAAAACCCCCCCCAAAAAAAAAAAATTTTTTTTTTCCAAAAATTTTTTTAAAAAAAAAAACCCAAAAAGGGGTTTTTGGGGGGAATTTTTTTTAAAAAAAAAAATTTTTCCCCTTAAAAAAAAAAAAAAACCCCCCCTTTTTGGTTTTTTTTTTGGGGAAAAAGGGAAAAAAAATTTTTTTACAAAAGAAAAAATTTTTTTCCCTTTTTTCCCCCCTTTTTTTTAAAAAAAAAAAAAATTTTTTTTTTGTTAAATTTTTAAATTTTTAAAATTGAAAAAAAATTTTTTTTTTAAATTTTTTTTTTTAAAAAAAGCCCCGGGGAAAAAATTTTTTTCCCTTTTTTAAAAAGTTTAAAAATTTTTTTTTAAAAAATTTTTTTTTAAAACCCCAAAAAAAATTTTTTAAAAAAAATTTTTGGGGGTTTTTAAAATTTTTTTTTTTTTTTTGGGTTTTTCCCCCTTTTTTTTAATTTTTTTTTGAAAATTTTTTTAACCAAAAAACCCCAAAATTTTAATTTTTGGGGGGTTTTTTTCTTTTTTCCCAAAAAAAAAATTTTAAAATTTTAAAAAAAGGGGAAAATTTTTTTTTAAAAAGGTTTTTTACTTTTTTTTTTCCCCTTTTAAAACTTGGGGGAAAAGTTGGGGTTTTTTTTTTCTTTTTTCTTTAAAAAGAAACGGGAAAAATTTTTTTTTTTGGGAATTTTTTCCCCCCCTTTTTCCCAAACCCGGGGGAAAAAAGGGGGTTTTTTTTTTTAAGGGCCCAAAAGGGTTTTTGGGGGAAATTTTTTTGGTTTTGGGGGGGAAATTTTTAAAAAAATTTTTTTTGTTTTAAACAAAAAAAAAAAAATTTTTCAAAAATTTTTTTCCCCAAATTTTTTAAAAAAAATTTTTTTTTTTTTTTAAATTAAATTTTCCCCCCAAAATTTAATTTTTAAAAAAAATTTGGGGAAATTTTCGGGGAAAAAAAACCCCCCTTTTTAAAATTTTAAAAAAAAAAAATTTTTTTTTCCCCTTTCCCCAAAAAAATTTTTTTTTTTTCCCCCCTTTTTTTTTTTAAAAACCCTTTTTTTTTAAAAAAAAATTTTTTTCCCAAAATTTTTTTTTTAAAAAAATTTTTTTTTAAAAAAAAAAAAAAAAATTTTTTAAAAAAAAACCCTAAAAAAAACCCCCAAAAAAACCCCCCCCCCCCCCCAAAAAAAAAACCCCCCCTTTTTTTTAAATTAAAACCCCCCCCAAAAAAATTTTTTTTTTTAAAAATTTTTTAAAAAAATTTTTTTTAAAAAATTTTTTTTAAAAAAAAAAAAAATTTTTTTTGGGAAATTTTTTTTAAAAAAAAAAAAAAATTTTTTTTTCCCCCCCCTTTTTAAAAAAAAAAAATTTCCGAAAATTTAAAATTTTAAAAAAAAAAAAAATTTTTTTTTCCCCCAAAAAAAAAAAAACCCCCCCCCCCCCAAAAAAAAAAAAAAAACCTTTTTTTTTTTTTTAAAAAAAAAAAATCAAACCCTTAAAAATTTTTAAAAAAAAACCAAAAAAAAAAAACCCCAAAAAAAAAATTTAAAAAAAAGAAAATTTTTTAAAAATTTTTTTTTAAAATTTTAAAAAAAAAAAATTTTTTTTTTTAAAAAAAAAAAAAAAAATTTTTAAAAAAAAATTTTTAAAAAATTTTTTTTCCCCCATTTTTAAAAATTTTTTAAAAAATTTTTTCCCCCCCCGGTTTTTTTATTATTTTTTTAAAAAAAAAAAAACCCCCCCAAAAAATTTTTTTTAAAGGGTTTTTTTTTGGGAATTTTAAAAAAATTTTAAAAAAAGGGGAAAAAAAAAAGAAATTTTTTTCCCTTTTTTTTCCAAAAAGGGGGAAAAAAAATTTTTTCCTTTTTAAAAGGGGGGCCCCCCTTTTGGGGGAAAAAATTTTTTAAAAATTTAAAAAAAAAAAAAAAGGGTTTTAAAAAGGTTTTTTTGGAAAAAAGGGGGAAATTTAAATTTTTGGGGGGGAAAATTTTTTTTTAAAATCTTTTTTTTAAAAAAAACCCCCCCTTTTTAAAAAGAGGGCCCCCCCCAAAAAAATTTTTTTTTTTTTTTCCCCCCCAAAAAAAAAAAAAAGGGGGGGGGAAAAAAAGGGGGGGGAAAGGGAAAAAGGGGTTTTGGGCCAATTTTAAAGTAAATTTTTTTTTTTTAAAAAAAAGGGGTTAAGGGAAAAAAGGGGGGGAAAAAAAAAAAAAAAAAATTTTTTAAAAGGGGGAAAGGGGGGGGTTTTTTAATGGTTTTGGGGGAAATTTTAAAAAAAAGTAAAAAAGGGGGGGGGGGTGGGGGAAATTAAAAGGGGTTTTTGGGGGGGTTTTTTTAAAAAAAATTTTAAAAATTTAAAATTTTAAAAAAAAGGGGGGGTTTTAAAAAAAAAAAGAAATTTTGGGAAAAAAATTTTTGGGGGGGGGGGAAAAAAGGAAAAGAATTTTTTTAAAAAAAGGGGGGAAAAGGGGGGGGGGTTTTTGGGGGAGGCTTTTTTTTTTTGGGGGGGGGGAAAAGGGTTTTAAAAATTTTTTGGGGGGGTTTAAAAAAAAGGGGGAAAAAAAAAATTTTTTTTTTAAATTTTAAAAAGGGGTTTTAAAAATTTTTTAAATTTTAAAAACCCTTTTAAAAATTTTTAAAAAAAAAAAAAAGGGGGGGGGGAAAAAAAAGGAAAAAAAATTTTTTTTTTTTTTTTAAAATTTAAAATTTTTTTAAAAAAAAAAAATTTTTTTTGGGTTTTTTGGGGAAAAAAATGGGGGTTTTTTTTGAAAGGGGGGGGGGGGGGGGAAAAAAAAAAAATTTTTCCCTTTTTTAAAAAAAAATTTTAAAAAAAAATTTTCCCCCCAAAAAAAAAAAAAAATTTTTTAAAAAAAAAAAATTTTTTTTTTTTTTAAAAAATTTTTAAAAAACCCTTTTTTTTTTTTAAAAAAACCCCTTTTTTTTTTTTTTTTTTTAAAAAAAAAAAATTTTAAAAATTTTTTTTAAAAAAAAAAGAAAAATTTTTTTTTTTTTTTTTTCCCCCCCCTTTTTTTTTTTTTTAAATTTTTTTGGGGAAAAAAACCCCCCAAAAAAAAAATTTTTTCCAAAAAAACCTTTTTTTTTTTTTAACCCCCCCCCTTTTTTTTTTTAAAAACCAAAAAAACCCCCCCCCAAAAAAAATTTTTTTTAAAAAAAAAAATTTTAAAAAAAAAAAACCAAACCCAAAAAACCCAAAAAAAAAAACCAAAAACCCCCCAAAAAATTTAAAAAAACCCCCCCCCCCAAAAAAACCCCTTTTTTTTTAAAAAAAAAAAAAACCAAAAAACCCCCCCCCCCCCAAAATTAATTTTAAAAAACCCCCCCCCCCCTTTCCCCCTTTCCCCAAAAAAAAAATTTTTTAAAAAAAAAAAAAAAAAAATAAAAAAAAAAAAAAACCCAAACCCCCCAAAAACCCCCCCCCAAAAAAAATTTCCCCAAAAAAATTTTTAAATTTTCCCCCTTGGGTTTAAAAAAATTTTTTCCCCCAAAAAAAAACCCCAAAAATTTAAAAAACCCCTTGGGTTAAAAAAAGGGGTTTTGGGGGGCCCAAAAAAATTTAAAAAATTTTTCCCCCTTTTTTTTAAAAAAAATTTTTAAAAATTTTAAAAAGGGGAAAAAAAATTTTTTTTTTTAAAAAAAATTTTTTTCCCCCCCCCCCGGGGGGGGGGGTTTTTTCCCAAAAAATTTTTTTTTTGGGGGGGGGGCCCCCTAAAAATTTTTTTTCCCAAACCCCCTTTTTTTTTGGGGTTTTTTTTAAAAAACCCAAAAAAAACCCCAAAAATTTAAAAAAAAAAAATTTTAATTTTTTTTTTTTAAAAATTTTTAAAAAAATTGGGTTTTTTAAAACCCCCCGGGTAAAACCCCCCCCTTTTTTTTTAAAAAAATTTTTTTTGGGCCCCGGGGAACCTTTTCCCCAAGGGGTTTAAAAATTTTTTTGGGGAAAAAACCCCTCCCCCCCCCCCCCCTTTCCCCGGGTTTTAAAAAAAAAAAGGGGAAAAAAAAACCCCCTTTTTAAAACCAATTTTTCCAAAAAATTTTTTTTTTTAAAAAATTTTTTAAAAATTTTTCCCCCCCGGGGCCCTTTTAAAAATTGGGGGGGTTTTTTTTTTTAAAAATTTTTTTTGGGGGTTTTTAAAAAAAAAAAAATTTTTTTTTTTTCCCCCAAAATTTTTTAAAAAAAAATTTTTTTTCCCTTTAAAAAACCCTTTTTTTGGGGGGGGGGGGAAAAAAAAATTTTTTTTTTTTTTTTAAAATTTTCCAAAAAGGTTTGTGGTTTTTAAAAGGGAAAATTTTTTTTTTTTTTTAAAAAAAATTTTTTTTTTAAAAAAAAGTGAGAAATTTTTTTTTTAATTTTTTTTTAAAAAAAAAAAAAAAAAAAAGGTTTTTTGGTTTTTCTTTAAAAGGGGGGAAAAATTTTTGGGGGGTTTTTTTTTATTTTAAAAAAAGAAAGGGGGGTTTTTAAAAATTTTTTAAAATTTTTTAAAAAAGGTTTTTTTGGGGGAAAGGGGGGGGAAAAAAAGGGGGTTTTTAAGGGGGTAAAAAGAAAAAAAAAAGGGGTTTTTTTTTGTTTTTGGGGGGGTTTTTTAAAAAAAAAGGGGGGTTTTTTTGGTTTTTTTTTTTTTAAAAAAAAAATTTTTTTTTTTTTAAAAAAATTTTTTTTCCCAAAAAATTTTTTTTTAAAAATTTTTTGGGAAAAAAAATTTTTTTTGGTTTTTTAATTTTTTTTAAAAAAATTTTTTTTTTTTTTTTTTTTTTTTTAAAAATTTTTTTTATTTTTAAAAAAAAAGGGGGGAAAATTTTTGGGGGGGTTTTTTAAAAAAAAAAAATTTAAAAAAATTTTTTTTTAAAAAAAAAAAAAAAAAGTTTTGGGGAAAAAAAGGGGGTTTTTTGTTAAAAAATAAAAAGGGAAAAGGGTTTTTTTAAAAAAAATTTTTTTTTTAAAAAAAATTTTTTTTAAAAAATAAAAAAGGTTTTTAAAAAAAGGTTTTTTAAAAAAAAAAGGGGGGTTTTGGGGGTTTTTTTAAAATTTTTTCTTTTTTTAAAAAAAAAAAATTTTTAAAAAAGGGTTTTTTAAAAAAGGGGGGAAAAAAAAAAAACAAAAAATTTTTTAAGGGGGTTTTTTTTTGGGGAAAGAAAATTTTTGGGGGGGGTTTTTTAAAAAAATTTTTAAAAAAAATTTTTTTTTTTTTTTTTTTTTAAAAAATTTTTTTAAAAGGGGGAAAAAAAAAAAGGGGAAAAAATTTTTAAAAATTTTTTTTTTTTTTTCAAAAAAAGGGGGGGGGGGGGGGGAAAAAAAAAATTTCCCTTTTGGGGCCCCCCAATTTTTTAAATTTTTAAAAAAAAAGGGGGGGGAAAAAAGGGGGTTTTTCCCCGGGGGGGTTTTTTTTTAAAAAAAAGGGGGGTTTTTTCCCCCCCTTTTAAAATTACCTTTTTAAAAATTAACCCCCCCCTTTTTTTAAAAATTTTTTTTGGGGGGAAAAAAAAAAATTTTTTTTAAATTTGGGGGCCCCAAATTTTTGGGGTTTTTTGGGTTTTTTTGGGGGGTTTTTAAAAAAAAATTTTTAAAAAATTAAAATTAATTTTAAAAAAAAAATTTTTTGGGGTTTTTAAAAAGGGGGA
>JBCFYV010007490.1:0-21470 GCA_039000515.1 Timema cristinae | reverse complement strand
GGTTCTGTGTGTACAGTGTTAAAATATGTTCATGAAGATGTGTTGGATTTCTTTAAGGACAAAACATCACGTTTTTCTTGTTCCTGAATGTGAAATTTAGACAAATGAGTAGAACAAAATATCCTTTTTTTCTTCACAAGTTTGCATTTTTTATTCAATTGATTTTTAACATTAAGTTAGATGATTTATCTTAAGTAGATACATTTTATAGTCTTAGAAAAGTACGATTTATTTAAGTTAATTCAATTGAAAGTTTTTTATACATAATTTTGATAACTTCTTAGGCTATAATTTAACTTTGTTTCTATTTATGTTTCTACTCAGATTCGTTTTGTTCTTTGCCATTTATTTATTTTTTATTTTCTAGTGTGTAGGTAAACTTTTTTTGTATGTTTATTCAAATTTGTTTAGATAAAATGGCTAAAAAGTCAGGTTATGTCATGTAAAGTATCAAATATTGTGTTATTAAAATAAATTTACCTATAGAAAAATGATTACTTGCATTTTTTTTCACCCCAAAGCATGGGCGTTATTTGGAACATGTTGTTCCAAAGATCGCCCACTAGACATGTTTTATTATTTTTCAAATTTTCAACTCAAAATAATCAGAAAAATATTACCCTATAACAATAGTTTCATATGCCGTGTGGTGAATATTTACGACTTTCGTAATATTCTACCATAATAATTAGAGCCAAGAAAATATATCTAGAGTTAAGGGGGGCGTTTTTGGCTTTACTACCTTACATTTATTAATTTTTCAGCGAGTTTGACCACAGTCTTAAAATAAATATTTTTTTAAAACAATATAAATAAAAATAACAAACATTTATGGTTAATTTCTCTTCCTTTCAACCGTTTTTGTATAGGTTTGTAAAAAAAGCAACCATGCCAAGAAACTATGTTCGCACGTCCACTCGACAGTCGTGGTCTGAAGATAGCATGAGGAATGCTATAGCAGACGTTATTAGTGGTAAAACGGGCTATTACAAAGCTGCAAAGCATATAATATTCCTCAATCAACCCTCTAAGAAGAGTTAAGAAAGCTAAAGATGGAGACAGGGATTGCTAGTAAAAAAAGGTAATCAACATCAGAAAATTAAATAAAAACTTTAAGAAAACTTATTTAAAAATTTTTTTTTAGTATAAATATTAGTTTTCTAGATCCATAGGCTGGAATTAGTGAACATTTTAAATAAATATTATACATTTCTTTTAGGTATGGGTCGACATAAACCTGTTTTCACCAAGGATCAAGAAAAAAGAACTTGTAGAGCATAATTTACTCATGGAAAGCAGATTGTTTGGCTTGACTTTAACTGAACTTCGTCGTCTTGCCTTTGAATTAGCAAAAGTCCAATAAAATCCCCAACAGATTTAATAAAGTTAACACAACTAGCTGGAAAGATGGCTGTATTCGTTTTTAGGTAGACACCCTGAAATCAGACTAAGATCACCAGAACCCACATCGATTGGACGAGCAATGGGGTTTAATAAGGTTGCTGTAAAACAGTTTTGTTGACTTGTTAACCACTCTATATGAAAATATCAGTTTACTGCAGATCGCATATACAATGTGGATGAGACAGGAATTACTTTTGTGCCCAAAAAACAGTCTAGAGTCCTTGGTTTACGAGGAAAAAGGCAAGTAGGAGCACTGGTTTCAGCAGAAAGAGGGACATTAGTTACTGCTGAAACATTGCATGAGTGCCAGTGGTATTTGCTGCCTACTATGTTTGTTTTTCCAAGACTTAAGAGCTAAACCAGAGCTGCTTGAGATGCCCCCTCCGGCAGCATAGCTGAATACATCCAAGTGGTTGGATGCAGAAGGACATATTTCTGAAATGGTTCCAACGTTTCATCGAATTCGCAAATCCATCTGAAAAGAACCCGGTTCTTCTGTTATTAGATGGCCATGCAACTCACACTAAGAAAATTAGAACTCTAGACTTGGCTCGGAAAACCACGTAATTCTTTTCAGAGGGGGGATTTTGGAATTCGATGAAACCTTTGGGAAAAACCATTTCAGAAATATGCCCTTTTCTGCACCCAAACCCAAAATTGGATGATTTTTAGCTATGGGCATGGGGGGGGGGCCAATCTAAAAGCAGCTCGGGTTTTAGCTTTTAAGCTTGGAAAAACAAACATAGTAGGCATGCAAATACCACGGGCACTCATGCAATTTTCAGCAGAAAACTAATGCCCCTCTTTTTTTGCTGAAACCGTGCTCCTATTTGTTTTTTTCCTCGAAAACCCCAAGGGACTCTGATTTTTTTTTTGGGGCACAAAAAAATTTTCCGGGTCTCATCCACATTGTATATGCGATCTGCAGTAAAACTGTTATTTTAATATAGAGTGGTTAACAAGTCAAAAAACTTTTTTTTACAGAAACCCCTTTTTAAAACCCCCTTTGCTCGTCCAATCGATGTGGGTTCGGGGATTTTTATCTGATTTTCAGGGGTTACCTAAAAACAAAATACACCCAGTTTTTTCCAGCTAGTTTTTTTAAAACTTTTTTAAAATTGTTGGGGTTTTTAAATTGATTTTTTGCTAATTAAAAGGCCCAAGAAAACGAAGTTCAGTTAAAGTCAAGCCAAAAAAATCTGTTTTCCCCCATGAGTAAATTATGCTCACAAGTTTTTTTTTCTTGATCCTTGGTGAAAACAGGTTTATGTCGACCCATACCTAAAAGAAATGTATAAATATTTATTTAAAATGTTCACAAAATTTCCCCATTTTTAAAATTTACTAAAAACAATTTTAAACTAAAAAAAAAATTTTTAAATAAGTTTTTTTAAAAAAGTTTTTTTTTAATTTTCTGATGTTGATTACCTTTTTTTATTTAGCATCCCTGTCTAACCCTCAAAGCTTTCTTTAACTCTATCTTAAAGGGGTTTGATTGGGGAATATATACTTTTGCAGCTTTTGTAATACCCCCGTTTTACCAAATTTAACGTTTGCTTTTAGCATTCCTGTGCTTCTTCAGACCCCCCGGGTTTTGTAGAGGGGACGTCGAACATAGTTTTTTGGGCAGGGGTTGTTTTTTTTTACAAACCTATACAAAAACGGGTTTTAAAAGGGAAAGGGGGAATTAACCATAAAGGGTTTGTATTTTATATTTTTTTTAAAAAAATATTTATTTTAAAAACTTTTGGTCATACCGCTAAAAAAATTAAAAAATTTTGAAAGGGAAGGTAAGCCAAAAAACGCCCCCCTTAACTCTAGTAATTTTTTGGGCTTTTAATTATTATGGTAAAATATTATAAAAGTCGAAATTTAATTTCCACCACACGGCTTTAATGAAACTATTGTTAAAAAGGGGAAATTTTTTTTTTTGATAAATTTTGATTGAAAATTTGAAAAAAAATAAAAACATGTCTAGGGGGGCCGATTTTGGAAAACACATTTTCCAAAAAAACCCCCATGCTTTGGGGTAAAAAAAAATGCAATGTAATCATTTTTCTAGGGAAAAATTTATTTTAATAACAAAATATTTGATATTTTAAAATAAACAAAAACCTGACTTTTTAGCCTTTTTATCAAACCCAAATTTTTAATAAACATAAAAAAAAGTTTACCTACACCCTGGGGAAAAAAAAAAAAAATAAAGGGCAAAAGAACAAAACAAATTTTTGGTGGGAAACATAAATAGAAACAAATTTAAAATTTTACCCTAAGAATTTATAAAAAAATTAAATGTAAAAAAAAAACTTTAAAAGGGAATTTAAACCCTTAAAAATAAATCGAAACTTTTCTGGGACTAAAAATGTATTTTAACTAAGATAAATACTTAAATTATTTTTAAAAATAAAATTGACATAAAAAATGCAAACTTGTAAAAAAAAAAGGAATTTTTTTTTTACTCTTTTTGGTTAAATTTCACATTCAGGACAAAAAAAAAGGTGATGTTTTTGTCCTTATAAGTAAGTCCAACACTTTTTCCCTTGAACATATTTAAAAACACTGAAACCCCACAGTACCCATGCCCAGCAAAAAACGATTTCTCTCCCATAAATAACAAACCAGTTTATTTTTTTCTCCTAAAAAGTTTTGGTCAAACCACTGGGTCCAGCTTCAAGAAGATCTTTCACTGAAGGTGGGGGGTGTTTTTTCCCTTTTATTTTTCTTAAACCCCCAAATCTTCACGGAAATCCCAAACCCTTTAATTTTCTTTAAGTTCTTTTTTTTCCCCTTTTTCCTGTTCTTGAAAAAAAGTTTTTTGGTTACCTAAAATAGCTTGGTAATTAATGGTTTTCCTTCGTTTTTTTTGTATTTTTTTTTTTTACTTCAGGAGGAAAAGAATGCTTTAATGAAATTTTAAAATACTTTTTTTTCTTTATCACTAGATTCACCCATGAAGTGAAAAGCTATCACTTTTTGTGGGTTTTGAGTCAAAGTGAACCCTTGTTTTTTGCACTCTTTTCCGAGATAGGGGCCTTTGGGTCTTGAATTAGCTGTAGATAGTGGTGGTGCAGACGGGATTGTGGGGGGGTTTTCTTAAACCCAAACCTTCTTTTCTAGTGATTGGGGAAAAGGAGAAAAGGGGCCATCTTGGGGATAGCATTGGGGTCAAAGGGATAAACCCCGTTGTGCAAAACCCAGTGATAAAATTAGGGGCGTAGAAAGCCCGGGCCCAAAAATTTAAAATTAAATTTTTCCCCAATTTATTTTTTTTGTTTACGGGTTGCGGTCTTGGGTTTTGTTTTCCCTTGTTGCCCAATACGCATAACTTAAACGTCCCAAAATGCTTCAAAAGGGGAAAACCAGATTTGCCCATGGGGCCTGAAACTCATCGTTGTTTTGCAGGCAAACAAAAGAGAGTAATTTCCCTTTGCGTTTCGGCTGCTTCTAAAATTTCCTACGTCAAAAATGCGATGATGCCCGTCAAAGAAAAAGGGAAATTACATTACCATGGGGTTTTTAAATTTTTAAAAAAATGCATAACCCACTTGATAAAGGGGGTGATTTTGGTCACTGACCCCTTTTCAGTCATCGAACCTCTGTGCCAGGGGGAAGGCAAACTTTCCATTCAGGCTTTAATCTCCCCCCTTTTAAAAAGGATCAAGGGGGTATATTTGGCCCCCAATGCGTTCCCACACGGGGAAAAATTTGAACTTTTTCACCATGCTCCCCCCCCTACTAGATGTATTTCTTTTTTTTCCCCTTTCAGGGCAAAGATTTTTTTTTTGTTTATGAAAGAGAAAGTCTGCAGCCTTTCTCGCCCTTTTGTAGATAACCTTTTGGTTTTGGGGGGGAAAAATTTCCCAAAAGGGGTTTAAACCCCCTTTAAAAATTAAAAAAAAAATTACCCTTTGAAAACTTTTTTTTTTTTGCAGCCCTAGGGGGTTTTTCTTTTTTTTGAGCCTTTCTTTGTGAAAAATTCGGGGGGGTTTTTGTAAAAAGGGGTTTGGGGGTTTTTCCAAACCACCAAACCCTTTTTAAAATTTTGCTAAAAGGGGGTTTTTCCAAAAATTTTTTTTTAATCAAAAAAGGGTTTTCCCCCATGACGTCGAATTACTTTGCCAGTTTTTGGGCTTTCCTTTTCCCCGCTGTCTAAAAACCCTTTTCAGAGATCGTTTTTTTAAAAAAGGGCCAAATAGGATTTTTCCTAATTTTTTTTGTTTTTTTTCCCCAAGAACTTACATGGCAACGAAATTTCCCACCGCGGAATTTTAAATTCCCCAATGCGGCTATTTACGGGCATTCCGTCGCGGGGGCCCTTCCCCTGCATCCGGCAATTGCTTTTCAGTCCAAAGTCCCTTTTTTTTTTTTTCTGGGTCATTTAAAAAAAAAAGGGGTGTTTTTTTTTTTAAAAAGGGAAAACGGTTTTTCAAAAAAAAAAAACAATAAAATTTTTAAAAAAAAAATTTTTTTATTTAAATTTTTTAAAGAAAATATTTGGGCCCCCCTTTTTTAATTTTGGGGGAATCCCCAAAAAATTTTCCCTTTTTTTTTAAATAACCCTCCCCCCCCAAACCCCCTCTTTTTAAATTTTTTGGGTTTAAAAAAAAATACAATAATTATTTTTTTTTGGAAAAAAATTTTTTCCCTTTCCCCCAATACCAACGGGAAATTTTTTGGGGGTTTTTTAAAATTTTTTGGGCCCCTCTTTCTCGCCCTAAAAACCCCCGTATTTTTTTTATTTTTTTTAAAAAAAAAATTTGAAAAACCCCTTTTTTTAAAAAAATTTAAATTTTTCAAAAAAATTTAAAGGGGGAAAAAATTAAAAAAGGGAAAAAATTTGAATTTCCAAATAACGCCCCCCTTTAAAAAAGGGGTCACAGTTGTAAAATTTTTTTGGAAAAGCTCCTATTAAAAACCCACGTTTTAATTCATTGTCTTACTAAAAATATACAAAAATTTCATTTTTTGAATGGAAAAATTTAAGACGTATCTTTATGCTACACATTATAAGCTGTAAGTGACATTAATATGTTCATGAAAATTTAAAGGGGTTTTCAAAAAACCTGGAAGAAAAACCCCAAAATTTCCTTTTAAAATTAGCAGCGCCGCCCTTCCCCCGCCTCTCTCTGTTTTTTCTAAAAAAAAAGGGTTTTTAATTGGTGATTTTCCCTTTAATTTTTGGTTTTTTCCCCCCAAACCCTTAGGGGGCCCGGAAAATTCAGGGGTCAAAAAAAAATTTTTGAAAAATTTTTTTGATTTTTGTTGTATAAAATGAGGGGGGGGCGTTTTTTGGGGCCCGGGGGGTTTTTTTTGGTTCCCCTCCTTATCAATAAAAAAAAATTTTGGGGGTTAAAAATTTAAAAAGATAATGATAATTAAAAAACATATTTTTAAAACTCTACAAACAAATTATTAGGGGGGGAAAAAAACCGGGGGATTTCCCGGTCTTCCCCCCTTTCATTGTTCCCCTTTCCCCAATGTGGGACTTTAGACAAAATGGCGAAAAATTTCCCTTTTTTTGGGGACCAAAAAAAATTTTTTTTTTGGCAATAAATTTTTATCTAAAAAAAGAATCTGGGGTCAATATTTTCCCCTTTTTTAAGGTTTTATTGCTGAAAAAAAATGTTTTTTTTTGCATAGATTTTTTTTTACAAATTTTAAAAAAAAACATAAAAACCTTTTTTTTTTTTTAAAAAAAAAAACCCGCAAATTTCTCGCCCCTTTTTTAAAAATTCACACAAAGGGGGTTTTTTAAAAACAAAAACAAAAACTTGGCAAAAATTTTCCCCCTGGGGAAAACCCCTTTTAAAGGGGGGGAAAAGCTTTCTTCCCGGTTTTACCAAACCCCCCCCTTTTTTTTAAAAAAAATTCCCCCACTAATAAAAATAAACTATCACGGAAATACTTTTACATTTTAAAATATTTTAAATTCTAATAACATTTAAAATTTCCCCAAAAAAAACCCCTTTTATAATAAAAACCCCCCCCAAACCCCGGGGTGCTACCCCTTTGTTTTTTCTAAAAAATATGCGCCCCCTTTAAAAGGGGGGGGCCCCCGGGGGGTTCCCCCGGTATTTGGGCGGTCTCATTTTACGTGGAAAAAACACTTTTTACTAAACAATTTTAAAAACCCCAAAATCAAAATTTTTTAAAGTGTTTTAAAAATTTTTTTTAAATTTTGGAATTTTTGGGGGTTTTTTTGTTTTTTTTTACAAAAAAATTTTTTTTTGTAGTTTTTTTTTTAGTGTTTTTTTTAAAGTAAAAATGGTTTTTAATTGTATACTAGCGTTTTAAATTTTTTTTTGGGAAGGGAAAAATTTAAAAAAAATTTTAAAATTTTAGACTAAAAAAAAAGGGGGTTTTGGCCCCCTGGGCTCGACCCCCCAAAAAAACGGGTTTTTTTTTCCAAAAAGTCAACAGGTTTTTTTTGGTTTCCCCAAGGGGGTTTTTCTAAAAAAATTTAGGGGGGGGCTTGTATGAGGGGGAAAAAAAACTGGCATGGCCCCGGGGAATTTTTCCCTATTTCGCCCCCTCAACCCAGGTTTTAAAGAAAACCCTTTTTTGGGCCCCTTTCACACATTTTTTTAGGGGGACCCCTTAAATCTTAAAAATTTTTTTTAAAGAAAAGTTTTTTTTTTTTTTTTGGAAAAAATGGATAAACTAAAAAACCACGGGGCCCTTTTTTAAAAAATTCTTTCCCAAATTTTAAAGCTACTTTTTTAAAAAAAATGGCTATTTTTTTTTTTTTTTTTTTAAAAAATTTAATTTTTTCCCTCAAAAAAATGTCTCGAAATTTATATTATATAGTCGGGGGAAAAAAAAAAGTTGTTAAAGGGGAAAAAGAGGGGTTTGGGTTAAAGGGGAAAGGGGGGGGTTTGGGAAACCCCACGCCGGTGAGCCGCCCCCCTTTTTACCGGGGGCCCCACTTCTGGCATTTTTACTGTCAAAAAATTTTTTGCAGGGCGCAGCATGTTCCCAAAACGCCCCCGTTTTTTTTACCCCCCAAAAAACCCTTTTTTTTGAAACCAAAGGGTTGTTTAAAAGGGCCCGGGTTTTGGGGTCGGGGTGCCCCGGTTTCGACGGGGGTGGTATAGTTTTCCCAAAGGGGGCCTTATCCCCCCATCCCAGGTCGGTTTTCCCGGGGAAAAATACCCCCCAAAAACCCCCTTTTTATTTTTCCCAAATTTCCCAAAAAAACCCCCCCCAAACTTTGTAATGGAGGACCTTTTTTGAGCTCCTCCCCCTTTTGGGTTTCCCCGGGTTTTTAGCGCTTACAGGGAGGGGGTTAAAAACGGAGCCCCCTTTTGGGGTGTCCCCTTTTGTTGGGAAAGGGAACCAAATTTTTAAAAATTTTGGGTTTTCCTAAAAAAAAACCAGTTTTTTTTTTGGGGTGAATTTTTGGGGCCAAAATTTTTTTAAAACTTTGTGGTTTTTTATACCAAAATTTGTCCCCGTTCGCCTCATCTGCACGGGATTCCATGAGTGCTCTGTTGGCATTGCCCCCCTTTTTTTACCCCCGGGAAATTCCCCTTTTTCAGATTTTACATGAGACTTTTTTAAAATTTTATTCATTAACCCCCCGGCCCCCCCTTTTTTTGGGGGGTTCCCCGGCCCACGTTTGGTTTTTCCCGGGAAAAAAAATTTGGGGGCCCAGGCACCCAAGGAGGCAGCACGCCTGCCTCCGGGGGCCTTCGGGGGGTCATGTTTTTAGTTTAAAAGGGGGTTTTTTTTTGGCGGGGGGGCCCCTTTCGCCCCCGGCACGAGAGTGGGGCTCGAGCCCTTCTCAAACAACCCGCGGTCCACCCCGGGAGGGGGTTTTTTGCGAGGGGCCCCTTCAAAAAACAAACGTCTGGGAGAGAGGAGGTCATGGTGGGGGGGATTTTTGGCCCCGGGGATTTTTTTCCCCAAACCCCAAGGGGGTTTTTTTCTAAGGGGGGGTCCCCCCCCGGGGGGTAAATTTTTTGCGATGTTTCCCCCTTTTTTTTGCACCACTTTTTTGGGGGAGTGTCGCAAAAAGCCCCTATTCGCCGGGCCCCTTTTTTTTTAAAGGGGGAAATTTTGGGTTTTTATTACGCGACGGGCCTAAGGATTTTTTTTGTTTTTTTTCCTTTTTTTAAAAACCCCCGGGGAAAATTTTTTTTTGGGCCTTTTTTAAACTTTTAAAAAAAGTGGCTTTTTGGGGTTTTTTCATGTTGGGGGCCTTTTTAACTTTTTATTATTTTTTTAAAATGTGTTTGTTTTTTTTGTTTTTTCCTTTTTAAAAAAACCTTTAAAAAAAAAATTTTTTTTTTTAAAAAGTTGTTTTGCTTTTGACAAATTTAAAATTGTTTTAAAAAAGTTTTTTTTGTTTTTTTTTAGGTGATACACCTGGGGTTTTTTTTTTTAAAACGGGGGGTTTTACTAAAATTTTACTTTGACCCCCTTTGAGTACCCCCATGGAGGGGGCCCCAGGGTTTTTTTTTTTTTTATTTTGGAAAACCCATTCTTTTTATATTATTTTTTTTATATTGTTTTTTTTCCCTTTTTTATAAAAACAGGTGAAAAATTTTGTCTCTCCCCTTTGGGGGGTTTTTTACTATTATTTTTTTTAATGAAAGGGCCCCCAAGGGGCCCTCAGTTTTTTCGATGGGCCTCAAAAACACTAAAAAAAATAAAAAAGGGTTTGGGGGAACCCCCGTCCCCATTTTCACAAATGGAAGGGGGCCAAAAAAGTGGGTTATTTTTTTTAAAAGCCCCCAAATTAAAAAAAACCCTTTTCCCCGGGGGCGTGCGTGGCCGAAAATTTGGGGTTTTTCCCCTTAAAATTTCTTTTGGAACATTCTCCCTTTCTGAATGATCACGGGTTTTTGCCCCTTCCCTTTCCCCAAAACGCCACTTTTTTGGGTTTTTTTAAATTTTAAAAAAATTTTTGGGTAAAATTTTTTAAAAAAAAATTACATTAAAGGGGGAAATTTTAATTTTTCCAAAAATTTTTATCAGAAAAATCCCCGATATCTCCCCCGCTGTCAAGAAAGAAAAAATTGCAAAAAAAAAAAATTTAAAATTTTTAAAACCCCTTTTTAAATTTTTTGCGTGGGAAAGGGGGCTTTTACCTTACATGACAAAAAAAAATTTGGCTGTTTGAAAAAAAGGGGGGGTCGGGAAGGGGTTGGGTATTGGGAGTGGAGGGAAATTTTTCCAAAAATTATGTTTTTTCTTACCTTTTACTCATAAAACACATTGTTTTTTTTTTTCAAAACCCCAAATTAGGGTGTGCGGCATACTACGCGTTTAAGGAATCAAAAACCCTTTGGGGGTTTAAAAGGGAAAAGGGCGGGGCAAGAAAATTTTTTTGGAAAAAAGGGGGTCTTTGGGGAAATAATAGACGTAAAGGGGGAAAAAAAAAAATTAAAATTTTTGGGCCCAAAGGGGATGAAGAGTAATGAGGTGGAAGGATGGGAACCCCTTTATCAATATAGAGATAGGGGGTTTTTGTTTTTTTAAATTTTTATTTCCCCCAATGCTATTAATAATATTATTTTATAAAACTTTTTCAAAGAAAAATGGAACCAAAAAAAAAATTTAAAACCCAAAAAAAATTAAACTTTGGAAAATGGTTAATAGTTTTTTTAAAATTTTTTTTGGGGATTTTTTTTTTTGCAGGAAAAAAGGAGGGAGTGTGGGCGATATTTCCCCCCTGAAAAAACGGCGGCAGTGTAAAAAAAAATTTTAAACCCCTAATATCTCTCAATTTTCAGTCCATCCCCCCCTTAAAAAGCGTGGGATTTTTGGGAAAACACGTGGGGGTTTTTTCAGCACTTTTGGAAGGTAAAGTATGTAAAAGATTTGCCCTTACACAAACCTACAGTTTTTTTTTTATGCCCAAGGGTAGATTATGAAATTTTTGGAAAAAAAGTTCTTAAAAATAGGGGGGCAGTTGATTTTAAAAAAATTTTTTTGCAAAAATTCAATCATTTTGTCAACATAAAAAAAATTTTGTTTTTAAAATATAAGTTTTTTTAAAAAAAATTTTAAATTTTAAAAAAAATGAAAACAAATAAAAAGGGTAAAATTTTTGTGCATATTTTTTTTTTGGGTTTTTGAGTAAAAAAAAATTTGGAACTTATTTAATTTATTTGGGGGTCAAAAAACGCTAAAAAAATTTTTCTAAAAAGAAGATTTTTTGGGGTTTTTCCCCCTTTTTTAGGGGGTTTTTTTTTTTTTTTAAAAAAAGGGCGTAAATTTTTTTTTTTTTAATTTTTTAAAAAAAAATTTAAAAATAAAACCAATAAGATTTTTTTTTCAAAAACCAGGGGTTTTTTGGGGTTTTTTTTTCAATTTCTTACAAAAAAGGTCTATTGCAAAAGTTTTCCCCTTGCTTTTTTTTTTTGGTAGATTTTTAAAAAAGGGGGCCCCTACCCCCTTTTGTATGCCTTTTGTTTTTCTTAAATTCCCCGGGGGCCCGAAAAAAATTTTGGGGCATTGAAAAACGTCTGCAATTTTTGTAATTTCCCCCCATTTTTGATTTTTTATACCCATAAATAAGAGACAGGTGGGGTTTTTCAAGAGATTTTTTTTTTTATTCCCAAAAAAAGAAAAAAAGGGCTTTTGAAAACAGTGAGGAAAAGGGCCCAGCGTAAGGCGTGTACCCCTCGAAAGGCCCAAAAGTAAAACACAAAAAAATAGGGAAAAACCCCTTTTCCCCCAGTTAAAAAAGGGGCCAAAAAAAAGAAATTTTAAAAACCCAATTAGGGGTTAAAAATTTTACCTTCGCACAAAATTTTGGAGGGGTTTTAACAATAACAAAAAAAATTTTTCTGGAAAACCCCTTTGGGCCCAAGGGTTTTAAAAAAGGTTTAGCTAGCCCCCCTCGGGACTTTTAAAAATTTTTAATTTAATTAAAATTTCTGAAAAAGAAATTTTAAATTTTCCAAATGGGGAAAAAAAATTTTACAAAAAAAATAGAAAATTAGTTTTTTTTAGGGAAAAAATAACGTTAAACTTTCAAAAGAGTTAAAAGAAAAGGGGACCCCAACACGGGGGCCCCTGTTTTAAACCGGGAAAAAAGGGAAAAAAATCCCCCAAAATTTTTTAAAAATTAAAGTTTTTCCCCCTTAAAAAAAAAAAGGGGTAAAAAATAATTTTTTAAAAAAAAAAATTTGGTTTTAAAAAAAAATTTAAAATAGCCCCAAAAAAAAAACAGGCCCCCAAAAAAGGGGGTTTTCTAAAAAAAAGAAAAAGTAAAACGGATAAAAGGGGTTTCACTAGAAAAAAAAGGGTTTTTTTTCCAAACCCTTTTAAACAGTTTTAAAATTTTGGATGCCCCTTTTAAAAAAAATTCGGAGACCATATAAAAAAAAAATTTTTTCCCTTTAAAATATAACATCTCAAACAAAAATTTTTTAAATTTTTAATCCCCAAAAAAAATTTAAAAATAAAAAAAATAAATGAAACCCAAAACCGAGGGGGTTCCCCCAAACGATGTAGTAAAAAAGTGTATTTTTCCCCTACAAATTTTTTACCATTATATCCCCCACCTTTTGGGGGGCTGTTTCAAAGCGCGGGGGAAAGGTTTTGGTTTGGGGGGGGAATTTTGGGGTTTTTGTATTTTTTTGGGAAACCCCAAAAACAGTCTGGGGGATAATTCAAAACGCGGGGGCCCCAAACCCCAAATTTTTTTTCCCTTTTTTTTAAAAACCCCGCTGTCGGCGCGCACCCAACCTGCGCAAATCAAATTTTTCTATTATTTTTTTGGGGGAAAACAAAAATTTTTAAAGGGGACTTTTTAACTATGATCCCCCGGGGCATTTGGGAAAAGAGTCGTGCCCCGATGTTTTTTTTGGGGTTTGGAAAATTTTTTGGGAGGGGGTTAAAAATGGAGCAAAACCCCCGGGAACCCAAAAAAAACCCCCTTTTTTAAAAGGTTTTGTAACAAGGTTACAATGAATGAGTGATTCTTTTGTTGTTTTTTTTTTTGTTTGATTTTAAATATACTTATTTATTTTATCCCCAAGGGTTTTTTCAAAAAAAGCATATTCCCAAAATTTTTTTTGGAAATAAAGAATCAAATTTTTAAAATAAAAAATGGTAAGAACGTTTTTTTTTTTTATTTTACCCCCAATGCCCCTTTTTAAAAAAATTTTTTTTCTTGAAGATCCCCTTTTTGCTCTTCTCTTTTGACCTTTCACGCTTTTGCCCGCCACATTTTTTAAAATTCAATCTACTTGATTTTTTTGGGGGGGGAAACTATTCTCTGCTTTAACTTAAAAACACAAAAAATTTTTGGGAAAAAAAGTCCAAAAAAAAAAATTTAGGGGTGGAAAAAAAAAATCATCGCCCCCCAAAATCTAAAATTTTACGAGATTTTTTTTTAAAAAAAAATGGGGCCCCTTTTAAAAATTTTTTCAAGAAAATTTTTTTAAAAACTTTTTTTAAAAATTTTCCCCCGGCCCTTTTTTTTAAAAATTTTCCCAAATTTTTGTTTCAAAGCCCCTTCGGCTTTCAAAAAGTTAACGAATTTTCTGGGCCGAAAAAACCAGCTTGATATAGAGGAGAGGAAGGAGGACTTTTCTTGGATCAGATAAAGCTTCACGTATTACTTTTTTGCCCCAGGATCTACTTCAGCTATAAGTGGCCACTCTTTTTTGATCCAGTGTTTCCTCCTATACCAGCTATCCCATTCACACAAGAATCAAATATACGTAGTGTTTTTCCCTGCCGTCCAAGAAGCAGGGAAAATTACCTTATAAAACCGAATTTTCGTCCATTCATGTTCCTTGTAGTTCAGTTTGGTGAAAATTAGGGCTAAATTCCGTAGTATTCTTTAAAATACCTAGAATGCCCTATTATACTGAAGCATATTTATTACCATTATTGAGAAGCACTGCTCTGAGCTTTTTTTGGCGATTCAATCAAAAGCCTCCACTTTATCACGTCTACTGTATGTTAAATTCCGCCATCACTCTAGAGACATCGCTACAATAAAGCAGGTCCCCCTCTTGAGAAAAGTATCTAATTAAATCTTTTTCACTGTTTCTGAACCATGACCCCCTGCGGAACGGGTTTTATAATAGTCCCGCAGTAACCCCTGATGTCGTAAGAGGCGAATTTTTAAAGAAGAGGCTTCCGTGCAGGACCAGACCTATCTTATGCCTTCCTTTCTCTTCCTTTCGTTTATCTTTTCCTTCCTTTCCCTTCGGTTTCTATTATTCCTTCTCCCTCTTCTATTACTTTCCTTCTTTTTCTTCCCCCCTGCCGTTATTTCCTGCACGGAAGATTTTGTATTCTCCGTTGATGACCTTAGCTGCTAACCTGGCTCTCCTCGAACAATTACTGGATACCTCTTCAATTGAGCTCCTTCATGAAAGTGCGCTGGTTTTAATATCTTGGTAGAAGGGCCTCAGAGATGACAATAACCGGGTACACTACCTTGAGAAAAGATCAGTTGCGTTCATGAGGGGCCGGACATAAAATTGGCACTGTCCTGCACCCACTTGCATGCTATGACCTTTCTCCTGGCGCTGCCTCATGGAAAGGTTGTCATGTCTAGCGTCGTGTACGGGTTGTCCCCAAAAATGGCATGGCCACTTTTTTTGTCGCTGTTGATATTTACTGTCCGCTGGCACTGTACTACCAAACCCTGCTGGCAACTCCACTCGCCCGGCCCCTCACAGGACCGTATTTAGCGATAAGAGGCGGAAATGTGTAAAGCCGTCCAGCCACTTACAATTAAAAATCAAGGAAGTGGTGAGACCCCAGCCTCGCTTTCTGATAATATCTAGAGTAGACTACGGTTGAGACCGTGAAACGTGCCAGCCCATTTTATCCTTGAAAGATTTTTCAAATGTTATGCTGCAAAAACAAGGGTCCTGATTTGAAAACGGCGAGATGGCACTGTTATGATCCAGACCATAAATGTCGTCCGGACTGTAAATGTAATGGGAATTACTGAGATACCGTTGAGAAATTCAGCCCATTTACAGGTAAATGTATAGCCACACAGGTTCCTCATTGCTTGCAAGGGAGTGGTCATTTGCTATGACCTCGACTGCGTGGACATCGAGGTGATCTGTGTGATCTTGCACCTCAACATGTTACCGAAGTTTATAAGATAGTCACAAAAGAATGGCAAAGATTAGAAGACGGATAAGTATATTCCTTACATAGTCACAAAGAAGATGGATATACGTATTCCTTACATTTGCGACTCCTACCCTTCCAAAGGAGGCCCGAGCAGGTTTCCACGTGCTCAGGGTCCGGCCGTATGTCCCCAACCACGACGCTGTTTTCAGTGCCAGGAGCTTGGGCATACGAAGCTGTGATACCGTGGTAAGCCAACCTGTGCAGATTGCGGTAAAGAGGCTCACGATTACACGTGTGAGTCTCCTAAACTCTGCGTGAACTGCAAGGGTCCGCATTCTAAACGAAAAGAATACTTTCCAGTCAAGCTCCGGTATTTCAGACATTATATAGTCATATGGTCAGCCAAACATAAATTGTTCCCATTACCATTGCGCAGTCAACATTTCGATTAACATCTTCTCGAACTGTACTTCTCATCATTACTCCAGAAACTCCAAATCAACAAGCGCCAAGATTTGTGCAGGAGGCGACGCCTCCAATGAGAGCATTTCCACAACCTATACCCCCGAATAGACTTCCTCAGGAAGCCCCCCCCCCCCCCCCCCCCCCCCCCCCCCCCCGAGGACCTCCTAACGGTACCAAATCGCGCGCCACTGCTGTGTTCGACTGCTCCAGCTTCTGGGTATCAGAGGTAGGAGTGGGTGGCGGAACGGTACCAAATCACATGCTACTGCTGGTTCGACTGCTCCAGCTTCTGGGTCTTCAGAGGTAAAAGTTGGTGGCGGAACAGGAGAAACCGCAAAGGTGAGTTCCGCTGGTTCTCAGAGGAAAGCCCTGCGAGGGACCGGTGATACTATTACAATTAAGAAAAAAAAAGCGTCGGCAATAACAAAGCCTTCTCACAAGGATTCAATGCCCCAGTTCTCTTGAAACGAGAGGTCCAAGAGAAACTTGGAAAAGCAATAGAGAACCTAAAAAGGCCCTAAATAAATTTATGTTTTTAAGGAATAGTTTTCTGGATTGCGTCCCCTACGGGACGGGGTTTAGAATAGTCCCGCAGTAACCCTGCTTTTCATAAGAGGTGACTAAGAGAGGAGGCTTTTGTGCAGGACAAAACCTATCCTATATATTTCCTTTCACACCACTTTCTTCTGCCTTCAATTTCACTCCCCTTTCTTTCACTCTTCCCCCTTCGCTTTATCACTCTTTACCTCTTTCTTCCCCTCCCCTGCCGTGCAGTCCTGCAGATATACTTTTGGCCCCTCCGTTGACGACCATCGCAGCGAACACGGCTCTCCTCGGTTTATTATTGAATACACTGCTTAAAGCTCCTGAATGAAAGTTCGCCGGTTGCAATCCTTAGTAGAAGGGCCTTAGGGATGACAATAACTGGGTACCATACTTTGAGAAAAGATCGGTTGCGTTCATGAGGGCCCGGACGTAAAATTGGCACTTTCCTACACCCACTTGCTGCGACGACCTCTTTCTCGGCGATGCTCTATGCGAAGGTTGTCATGTCTAGCGTCGTAAAGGGCCTCTCGTTGGGACAGTTAACAGGGCCATATGTGGTTAGTACCAACTTGGGTCACCCTGGGTCTACGATCCGAGTACTGTGTAGGTTGTCCCCAATCACGGCATGGGTGACAACATTGTCGCCGCTGGCACCGTACTGCCAGACACTGCTGGCAACTCACTGCCTGGTCCTTCTCAGGGCCGTAATACTGACAAGAGGTGGAAACCGGTAAGGCAGTCCAGCCCTATATTAGGAAAAATTCAGGAAGTGGTGAGGCCCCAGCCCCGCTTCCTGGTAATCTCTCAAGTAGAAATCAATGAAGAACTGTAACGTGTTAGCCCATTTATCCTCGAAAGTTTGATAAATGGAGCAGCTAAATCGGAAGTCTCAATAAGGAAACTGTGTGATGGCATTATCTTGATTCAGACCACGACTGACACACAGTATTCAAATATAATGGCGATCTCTGAAATACCGTTGAGCAATACGACTCATATACCGGTGAAGCTGGAACCTCACATATTCCTCAATGTTTCCAAGGGAGTGGTCACTTGCTTATGACCTCGACTGCGTGAGCATTGAGGATATCTCCTAGGAGCTTTTTCCTCAGCACGTAACTGAATTGTACCGCATTGTCACCAAAAGAACGGACAAGAGTAAAAAACCGACACGTATATCCTCACTTTTGCGACACCTACCCTTCCAAAGGAGGTCCGAGCAGGTTTCCACATGCTTAGGGTCTGGCCGTATGTCCCTAAACCTAGGCGCTGTTTTCAGTGTTAGGAATTTAGGCATACGTAGCTGCGATGCCGTGGTAAGCCGACCTGTGTGGATTGTGTACAAGAGGCTCACGAAACACCATGTGAGTCTCCGAAGTTCTGCGTAAACTGCAAAGGTCCACACTCAGCCTGCTCTCGGAACTGTCCGAAATGGAAGGTAGAAAAAAAAGGCCTGTATATACAACCGAAAAGAAGATATATGCCCAGGCACGCAAGGTATAAATATCTAGTCAAGCTCCAGTATTTCAAATTCCATATAGCCAAATTGTCAAAAAGAACATAAACTGTCCCAACTGCCATTACGCAGTTAATCTAGCTAAGACGCCAACGCGACCAGTGTCATTGCTCTCTTCTCAAGACATCTATAGTGATTCCGCGCCAACCTCTGTGGTGCCTACATTGTTAAACGAGGCGAAACCGCCAAAAAGGTCGTCTCCACCAATATACCACCGAGGAGAACTCGAGGAACCCCCACAGGCCCGCCTCTGGGAACCACCCCGAACCCACCTCGGGTGACACACCCGGGCCAATCTAGAGGAAACCCCCCGAGCACTCCTTGGCGTATTAAAACACGGGCGGCTGTTGTTGAGCCTCTCACACTCGCCTCTGGCCTTCGGAGGTTGGGATGAGTTGCGGAACAGGTGAGGCCGCTAATGCGAGTACCACTGGTGCCTTGAGGAAGGACCAGAGAGGGACCGCCGAAAAAATTACAGTGAAGAAAGTGTCGAAGGCCTTAACAAAGCCTTCACCTAAGGGTCCAACAACCCAGTCTCTCGGAGACAAGCCTAAGCCTCTCCTGAAGCGGGAGGTCCAGGAGAGACTGGGAAGGCAAGAGTACCTAAAAAAGGTCCTAAACCAATTTTTATTCTTAAAGGATAGAGACATGGATTCGCGAGGATAACTAAATTTTATATTAATAAAGTATGTCGCTACTACAATGGAATTGTAGGGGTTTCTTTGCTCGTGTAGAGTAAATTAAACAACTAATTTCTTCCCCCCCTGCGGGACGGGGTTTTAGAATAGTCCCGCAGTAACCCCTGCTTGTCGTAAGAAGCGACTAAAAGGGAGGCTTCTGTGCAGGAACGTACCTCGTGTGGACAAACCTATCCTATATCTTTCCTTTCACATCATTTTCTTCTTCCTTTACTTTCCACCTTTTTTTCACTCTTCCCCCTTCGCTTTATCTATCCTTACCTTTTTCTTCCTTTCCCCCACCGTTCATCCTGCACAGAGGCCTTTGGCCTTTCCGTTGACGACCTTGGCAACTAACCCGGCTATTCTCTGTTTATTATTGGATACCACTGCCTTGAGCTCCCGAATGAAAGTGCGCCGGTTGTAATATCTTGGTAGAAGGGCCTTAGGGATGACAATAACCGGGTACCCTACCTCGAGAAAAGACCGGTTGCGTTACGAAGGCCCGGACGTAAAATTGGCACTTTCCTGCACCCACTTGCTGCGATGACCTCTCTCCTGGCGCAGCCCCACGCGAAGGTTGTCATGTCTAGCGTCGTGTGGGGTTTCCCGCCAGGAGGGTTAACAGGGCCTCATGTGGTAGAACCAACTTGGATCACCCTGGGTCTACGATCCGAGTATTGTGCAGGTTGTCCCCAAAAAAGGCATGGCCACCTCCATTGTCACCGCTGACACCTCACTGTCCGCTAGCAACGTACTGCCACACCCCGCTGGCAACTCACTGCCCGGCCCCTCACAGGGCCGTATTAATGATAAGAGCCGGAAACGGGTAAGGCCGTCCAGCCCTTTAACAGAAAAAGTCCAGGAAGTTGTGAGGCCCCAGCCCCGCTTCCTGGTAATGTCTCGAGTAGAGGAAAACGAAAGTCTTAAGCGAGTAAGCCCATTTATCCTCGAAAGAGTGATAAATGGTGCAGCACAGTCAGTCGGAGCAGCGGAGGGAGCCCAACAACAACTGCCAATGTCACAGACTCCAGGGACAAGACCAGGATTAAAGCTCCAAGTATCGTTGGTTCAGGGCTCACCAAGAGGTACACCACAGGCCGTGGAACCTCACTCAGAAGATACGTCTGAACAAGACACTCTGATTTCGGATACCGACAGTTCCATCTCACCAACAAGAACTCCCGTCAAATCCGACACCGAAGCCAGGTCCAGCTTCGAGTCTCCGCGGTCACTGCCTACCCCAGAGCTTCTAGCCCAGCCGGACTTCGGGTATATTACCCGACTAGCTAGTCAAGCACCACGGCTGGTATACTCAGACCAGACACCCGAAGGACATGGCAACAGCCCAGGACGAAAGGACCTGGGAAGCGAGACTCCAAACCCTCCAGGAAACCGTAGACACCATGCAAGAAAGGTTCCTCGCCATCGCAGAGCGGTTTGGAGGAACTCCTCCGGCTGCTACAACCCATGGTGCTGGGGAACAGCCTCCTTCTACAGGGGAACCCCAGCCGACATTACCTGCTACATCGACGGGGACCGCGTGGGTCTCCCTGGGAACTTTCGGCACTCAGACTCTTGCCGCTTCCAACGACCAGGCTCTTCGACTCGCACTAGCAGCCAAGGCCAAGTTGGGAGAGATGCAGCCGGGCCGGGACACTCACGAGCTCCGGTTCCTGCTATCCCTGATGGAAGAGTACCCAGCACTCCCGGAAATCACGAGACAGAAGCTACTACATCGGCTGAACATGTTGTTCATTGCAATAACGAAGAACTGGAGTGAAGCAATCGCCGTGGCGGGGGACGCGGCAACAGCAGCCATATATCCACCGGGATATCAACCCACACAAACGATCCAGCAGGTCGTCTACAGGGACCGACCAACACCCAGAGCCCCTCGAGGACGGGGAGAGAGACGGAGAAAATAATGCAGTTCTTCCAGCGCCTGCACCTAGAACTTCGCACTCCCTGGGTCTTCGGACGTCATCCCGGACCTGCTGAAAGAAGTTTAGTTAAGAAATTGTACCTTTATAATGTGTAATCTCTCTGTATGTTCTCAAATAAAGAAATGGGCCCCAAAAGAAGCCCGGGTCTCCCTTCGCTCTTCGGCGAGTCCTGCGGACCTTCCTCGTTTTTGTACCAGCGCCTCAGCTGGGTATAAAAGCGAGGGAGACCACCGCTCTGGACTTTCAGTCGGAGCAGCGGAGGGAGCTCCCCTCCGCTGCTCCGACTGAAGTCCAGAGCGGTGGTCTCCCTCGCTTTTATACCCAGCTGAGGCGCTGGTACAAAAACGAGGAAGGTCCGCAGGACTCGCCGAAGAGCGAAGGAGACCCGGGCTTCTTTTGGGGCCCATTTCTTTATTAGCAACATACATAAGATACATTTATACAATGGTAAAGAGGTTTGCTATTTCGTCTTCGGTTGCGTCTGTCTCCGTCCTTATTGTGTCTCGGAACTCCTCCCTGGAGGTGGCGTCCGCCGGATTGAGTTCACTAGGAACCCAGAAGGTGGTGATGGAAATTTCCCTGGCCTGATGGAGAACTCTTGCGTGAAGGGATCTCAGGTCCTCCCGGCTGAAGCACCATCCTTTACCGGGTATTGCATTATGCAATACCGTGGTATTGTCGGTGCCCAGCCGGATGTTTTTTTCCAGGGAACTTTCTTCTGGGCCCAAGCGACGGTGGGTCAGGGCGGCTGCCACCTTGCTCTTTTTGATCTCGACGGCGTTCCGGAGGTACCCGCCCCGCAGCTGCGGGGCATCGTGAAGCCAGTACGGTGTGTGGGGGTACGTCCGGAATGCC
>JBCFYV010007484.1:0-35706 GCA_039000515.1 Timema cristinae | reverse complement strand
TAAAACTTCAACCCCAGCCAAAACACACCAGGGCCCCATGTGGGGTCACATCCACTCAGTTGCAAATAAAACTTCAACCCCAGCCAAAACACACCAGGACCCCATATGGGGTCACATCCACTCGGTTGAAAACCATTGCCATCTCTCATCCTGTGACTTTACTACAGTGTTGAACTTTTAATGTTTTTCGGCATCTAGCTCAGGCCTGGCTGACAATTTCTGGAATATAATTCTTCACAATCGACGCCAGTGGACACATAGTCTAGATGTAAAGCGCATTTAGTCTGACGGGAAGTTTGGGATTCGAGCCCAGAGGGTGTACTGATAATTTTTTTCCTCAACAACTTTCCACTTCCGCTCCAAACTAATACGGGTGCATTGACTCAAATGATATATTCCCCATCCCATTTTTAATAACGTAATTAAAGCATGTTTATAAAGTGGACGGGTACTAAGCACGTGACTTCGAGTCAGATGACTCTCGTAACTCACTTCAGATACTAATGGACCCGCCCGAACCAAGGAAGGAGAGTGTGTACATTCGTTTCAAGTAACAAGTGTGTACCCCACACGGAACTATGGATAGAGAGAAATAGAACGTAAAGGAGACAAGAAACAAAGTGTATAAATTCAGTAAGAGCAAGGTATTAGACATTCAGTCACTTCTGTCTTACAAGACAAAGCTAGCAAATAACATTAAATTGATATATTAAAAAAGTGTTATGTTAATGTTAGTAAATAAATCACTATATTTCTTAATTTATATTCAATCTTATTTTATGTTAAAACTGTTTTTTAAAACTAAATATAAAATATGTTGTCTATACAACTGTCTGGATGGTTTAAAAAAACTAGTTCCACATCCATAGATATAAATATACCATTCATCAGTAGACAAACAGAGAAACTAACAGAAAAACAAAGTGATTTATATCCACAAAGATACCTGTCCACACATACATCGAAATGGAAACAATTATTTGGAAACAAAATTGTCACGATTTCCATCTCGCTTAAGGTTTGTAAAAAATGATTAATTTGAAGCAGAACAATGCAAGTTTATTTCCAGACATAATAGCCCCACCCGCCAATACTGTGGTCAATATACGACATACTACCTATTGGATGTCTGCATGGAAAATGTACTGTACGTATGAATAAACTGAACAATTTCACACTATAACCAGTTTTACTTTGTTCTGCCGCCATCTCTTGGAAACACAACTAGAGCAATCACACTGTCACAAGGTCAACATAACTAAAGCAATCACACTGTCACAAGGTCAACATGGATAATGTTAACATAACTAGAGCAATCACACTGTCACAAGGTCAACATGGATAATGTTAACATAACTAGAGCAATCACACTGTCACAAGGTCAACATGGATCATGTTAACATAACTAGAGCAATCACACTGTCACAAGGTCAACATGGATAATGTTAACATAACTAGAGCAATCACACTGTCACAAGGTCAACATGGGTCATGTTAACATAACTAGAGCAATCACACTGTCACAAGGTCAACATGGATCATGTTAACATAACTAGAGCAATCACACTGTCACAAGGTCAACATGGATCATGTTAACATAACTAGAGCAATCACACTGTCACAAGGTCAACATGGATCATGTTAACATAACTAGAGCAATCACACTGTCACAAGGTCAACATGGATCATGTTAACATAACTAGAGCAATCCCACTGTCACAAGGTCAACATGGATCATGTTAACATAACTAGAGCAATCACACTGTCACAAGGTCAACATGGATAATGTTAACATAACTAGAGCAATCCCACTGTCACAAGGTCAACATGGATCATGTTAACATAACTAGAGCAATCACACTGTCACAAGGTCAACATGGATCATGTTAACATAACTAGAGCAATCACACTGTCACAAGGTCAACATGGATCATGTTAACATAGCTTAGGAGCTTCAATGTCAAGCTCATTTAATATGGCCAAGTCCCAGCCCGGGGGTTTTACACTCGCAAATGAGAGTACAAATATTCTCCCTCCCTACTCTAGTCATGTGATTCATATGTTTGCGTATAACCTGAACGAGTGACCCAATAGAGATTGGTGAGAAAAAGCTAAGTTATATTAATAAAATTTGATGGTGAGCTAATTATGATCTAATTCAATGCACAGAACCTCCCCATGTATTCTACGTTACCACTGGAGGACAGCAAGCTTACCTTGCTTGGTTCCACTATGGAGTAGCTTGTAACATTGAGCCATAGTGTTATTTGTCAAGGTAAGACTACTACCTTGCTTAGTTCCACTATGGAGTAGCTTGTAGCATTGAGCCATAGTGTTATCTGTCAAGGTAAGACTACTACCTTGCTTAGTTCCACTATGGAGTAGCTTGTAGCATTGAGCCATAGTGTTATCTGTCAAGTTAAGACTACTACCTGGCTTAGTTCCACTATGGAGTAGCTTGTAACATTGAGCCATAGTGTTATTGGTCAAGGTAAGACTACTACCTTGCTTAGTTCCACTATGGAGTAGCTTGTAACATTGAGCCATAGTGTTATCTGTCAAGGTGCCTTTAAGGATAAACGTGGTGTACTTTTTTTTATAGAACCGCATATTTCTACCCGTCACATAGTCTATATACGCCTTTACTTAAACTAATTGGGTAGGAATGAGGTAGGTATAAATTTAAGTGTACCCTCGTTTGCGTGGAGGTAGAATGGGAAAACATTTAGGTACAGTTCACCCACCAAGATTTGCACCCCAGCCCCTCCATTTACTGGAAATTGTTAACATTAACGATGCTTTATTTTTTAAATATTACTTAAGAAACCATATTTATTAAAGGTTCAATCTATGAGGTGAGTTGTTTATAGAACGTGCACCCGCATTATCTCCGAGTGTAGTGGAAGATCACGATGATAAATACGATGTGAAAACTACCCTAGTACATCCATCCGAGAGTTGGCCTTCAACCTACTCATAATAGTAGAACCAGTATATTGCGAGCGTAAAACCTTTGACCGTGCAACCACAAGTGTGGGTGAAATGTGTATTTCATAACGATAAATAAAGATTAAAATTATATTATTATACTGTTGATAACGAGATATTTATTCATTTCCAGGATGTGTTGATGTTCTAGGAAGACATAAATTGTTTGATAAAAACTAAAAATATAAAATGTAAGGAATTGACCGGTACTTTGATGTGATCTTATAAATCCTGTCAATGTGTTTTTTTTTTCTTTTAAAAAGCTGGTTATTAAAATAGAAAACATTCTGGCAAAACAGTTTGATTGAAAAAACCTACTAGGATTTTAAAAATGATGTTATAAGTACATTGAATACAAGTTTACTCATGAATAACCTATTAGGCAAGGATGAAGGAAAGTCTAACTGGCAACAACTGCACAAATTTTGGCCTGGAGAGAAGATTGAAAAGCACACATGTTTGCATTCAACAATGATAATATTTCACTATATATTAATATGACTGTAAGTATTGATAATATTTATCAAAAGAAGTGTGGAAGTAGATCTAGTGAATTTTATAATTGACAGATGAGGATCTTAAGATCAACATTGGGTGTAGTTCAGCTGTCCTGAATTAAATTGTTACCACCCCTCTGCTCTTTATCTCTCTCTGTAACGCCCTTGCATCCCCAAAGCGGTCCGTCGTGCTCTACCCCTCTCCTACCCTCAGGGCGCTAAGGTCGCTAGCCAAGCATCCCCCTCCCTTTCTTCGTAACCGCTCGGCAGCAAGCCGAGTCTTCCCGAACCACCCAACTAGGGGGGTTAAAAAATAGCAGACAGCTACAGTAGCCTCATGGCTTCTTTGGTGCTGACAGCTCACAGCTGACTTCTGACAGTCAACTTTAGGTATATACCTACATTTTGACTGTCAGAACTGACAGCTGCTAAACACATGTTTATTCAGATCATATGGTTCGGCGTAGGGATACACAATTTGGTCTGGTAGCTTTTCAAAGCCGTCAGCTGTCAGTCAGCACCAAAGAAGCCATGGGGCTACTGTAGCTGTAATCAGTCGTCAGTTTACAGCTCCGCGCTGGTCAACAACCCTCCGGGGGGAAATAAACCACAGTTCAATGTTCGCGTGTATTTTCTTTTCTCGCATAAACGGCCCAACATAAGCGTCCATCCTGCCCGGTTCACCACGGTAACTCTCCGAACCTTCCATCCTGCCCAGTTCACCGCGGTAGCTCACCAAACCTTCCATCCTGCCCGGTTCACCACGGTAGCTCTCCGAACCTTCCATCCTGCCCGGTTCACCGTGGTAACTCGTCGAACCTTCCATCCTGCCCAGTTCACCACGGTAGCTCTCAGAACCTTCCATCCTGCCCGGTTCACCGTGGTAACTCGTCGAACCTTCCATCTTGCCCAGTTCACCACGGTAACTCTCTGAACCTTCCATCCTGCCCAGTTCACCACGGTAACTGGACAAACCCTCCCCCCAGTTTCCTCCCTACCACCGTCAAATGGGCCCTATCATAAAAGGACACGTGAGTACTATCAACAATCGGGGATGACGACAGAGTTAGTTTATATTCCGTGTAGGATGTACACATTAACATCGTCATCTGAAACGTTTGTATAATCTCATTATGAAATAAAATAACGTTTTTGACAGTCAAAATGATATTAACGCTAGTTGAGTGCATTCATAATGTATGATAGCACCAGCAACATACCCGCTTGGTGACAGAAACACGGCCGCTAACCCACAGTCCCTCCACTCAAACGTAGGTACATTTCCTCTAAATTGCAACTTCTTAATCTTTGTCCATTAGTGTAAAATATTCTCCGAGTCTGCCTGATGTGTAGTAAAATGTTGTGCGGAAAAAAACGATGTGATGTTTTCCATGGATATAGTTATTATAAAATTGAAATATCTCACTTAACAGTTTTTAAAATATTTAAACCTACTTCGATAGTTAATATTTTCCCAAAGGGTTGTTTATTTTTATTATGTATAGGTATTTAATATATGTCTATATTAAAATAGGAAATCCGAGAGGGGGAATAAATCCGGCCGGGACTTTAGACATCTCGCACCAATATGTTACAATAAGCTGCCTCACAATATCTCAAACAAACTGCTTGTGGCTCTTTAAACCAGAGAATACAAGGAAGGTGTAACTCGTTTGACATTCCAGTTAAGATACAAGTGTTGGAACTGTTTTCCGGAAAGAATGTATGTATAGTCGCAGTCATAAATAACTGTATACTTCAGAGTTCTCGGTAGACCAGTGTCGAAAAAATGCTATTGCGACCCACACGCTTCGAGGATAATAAAGTAGACTAACCAACATTTAAATTACTAGTAACTAATCGAATATAACATCTATTCCACGAACAAATCCAATTAGTGTATTATTTACTAACATTTTTTAATTTTCCGTTTATATGTATTTGGAACTTTAAAGTACTTCTTATTTACAACAACAACAACAACAACAATAATAATAATAAAAGATTAATATATTTTTTTAAATCCTATTCCTGTAAATGATAACCAATCCATTTTTAGTATTAATTGATTCTTTTATTAGAATCATACATTTTTCACTTATTTGTCTGTCGAATGTACTGAGAATGTTGGTACATTTCCTCTTAATCCAACCTTCTTCATTCCTAACATGAAAGCGTAATTAGTATATATGTGTACAAGCCGAACGGGTAGTAAGATACGGTGCTTATAAAACAAAACTAAGTTCTGTTTTAACTGTCAGAGAAATATCTTCCTTAGAAAATGAGGTTTTATTGCCTCAAAAGCAGCCTTTTTTGTGTCTATTTTAGGAGATTCTAAGATATTTGAAGATTATTTTTGTGGTTTTAAAGCAACGGAGCTTCCATTTCTTAAAAAAATATCTGTGTGGGGAAGGTTACTATCAAGAATATGTGCGTGCCCTTAATAGTATCGGTGCTTAACGAATTACTTTTGTACAGTGTCCGGTGACTGTACTCTACATTACAACACAGGTTGACTCATATTATTGATCCGTCCCGAAACGAACGGTAGGCCTACATTTGGCCTCGACGTCAAAAAGGAGCTGGATCTCCCCTCTCCCGAACTGTCGGATGTTCTGCATGCATCAGAGCGAGAGGGAGAGTACGAACTCTAGACTAATTACACTCCGGCCGGCTCTGAGACGGGAGTAGAAGAGAAGTAAAGAAAGATACAGGCAGAAAGGGAAACGTGCTCTTATATAGTCCATTGCTCTTCTTCCGCACGACGTTGCTGGACTCGGACAAGTTCAAGGTGATCTGTACGAGTGCTGGGACGTCGAAAGAAACAACTTCAAAGACCAATGAAAGCACTGCACTACCATAGAAGCTCGAAATGGCTTCTGGAGATGTTGCAACTCATACTAACTCTCGGGTGAATGTTCTACCACTCTCAGCTCTGCAATGAAAGTCAATGTAAACTAAATCAATGAAGAGTTAAAATCACAAAAGAGCCACCCCTGTCCAAAGTATATCTTGGCAAATATTTCTCCGTTGATCGCTTAGTGACCGGATACCAAGGATACCAATACTAGCAAATCACAAACATACCGATTTATATTCCAAGCAACAAATGAGACAATCACTTTGATATACTGAGATTTAAGGGAGAGGATGGTAACTAGGTAGGTCGTAAGTGGAATTTTAGAAACATGGCAGCTTATGAACACAAAATGTCTGGCCGAGTTAATGTCTGTGTACTGGTTTGAAAATGTTATAGAAGAACAATTACAATGCAACAAATGTGCTATAATTTCAGTAACAATAAAATAACTTATATGATATTTTAATGAAAGTAAATACAGCTAATTATTTATGTAACTAGGCCTACATTAATAATTTAGGTAAGGTGTTAATAAAATAAAGTTTTTACAACTCAAATTATAACATGACACAAAAGGATTATATCTTAGGTTTTTTTTATTTGTTACACATCTTACTATCCGCTCAAGCTATCCTCATTTTAATACACACATAATCAGGAAGAAAATAGTAGAATTTTGAGTAAATGTAGCCACATTTTCATGGAGGGAGAATATAGGGTCCCTTAAGATAAAAAAAACTTTCTAAGTACACCCGACAGGGATTTGAACCACAATCTCTCCGTTATAGTAAAATCATACTAGACGAGCATGACGCTCATTAAGTTAGTCCACCGATGCGAGTACTACAATCTCGGTAGTCTCAACTGAAGGGAGCCCATTTCGAACTGTAGAAAACTCGAACTAGACGGAATAAGCAGAAAAAATAAAAATACAAACATATTTTTAGATGTAAAAAGTCGATAGTATATATATATTTTTAAAGTGCATTACACAAAAATAAGTTCGTAAAAATAAACATAAAAAGGGGGCTTACTCTTCGTTAACCCTGAACGGTAGCAAGCTTACCTTGCATTATTCCACTATGGTGTGGCTTGTGAGATAGGACCATAGTGTAATCCGTCAAGGTAAGATTACTATAGAGTGCACGTATATTAGAATTTTAAAAACTATCTAGCGTATTTTTTTCTTATCTATGTGAAAGGACGTAAATTACCCAAGAACTCGTGTAGACAGCCGTATGGTCTGAGCCATGCAACCCTGGGGTCCCAAGTCAATAACGGGTCACATAATTTATATATGGATAACAGAGAAGATAAACAAAAAACTTTTAAGTAATATCCAGTCGTTGTAATCTTTTAAGCAAATGCAAACTAACAATTTCGGCTGTTGACATTTGACAGCTTTAGAAACATTTATAGGGCGCCAAAAAGTTATCGTAGACTTGGTGTCGGAGGAGAGGGCCTCTTGTAAGTAGGAGGAGAGAGTTAATTCTATTTACATGGTGGCATGGGGTCATCTAAATAAAATAATGCTTCAGAGGAGTCGCAGTCGCCAAAGGTCATACAGAAACCATAGTAAACACATAACAAAGGTTCTACAAAACAGGAGAAAGGCCCAACGACTTTATAGACGTAGCCATGGTGACTCTAAGGAAGAATAAACAAGCCAAGAAATGCAGCGACTACAGGACCATCAGTCTTAAAAAAAACCAGTAGAATTGTGACTAGTGAAACTGTTTTATTATATTTTATAAAATATTACAAAATTTAAAAAGGGCCAAGGTTCAGTACCAACTGGTTTAACTTAGGAGGGTGGGTTTTCATCCTGTCTTCAGACTAATGCATGTTCTTACTATGATTATAACTACACTTCTCCAGTAACTATGTGTTGTCTGTAGGAAGCTTATCTAGTTATAGTTCTCTGACAAACACAAAGGCCAAACCCCAAGCCATTAATTTACCATCGCAGCCACACAAACTCTACTGCAACGACGGGTGACCTGGCGGTCTAGGGGTAAGGTGTCGGACTTCTGTGCTGGGGTCCGGGGTTCAATCCTCGGTCCCGGCACAGATTTATCTGATTACCAAACCCTTCCTTCACCTCTGACAAGACTTCTTGTGAATGTGGAGAATGCCAGGCCTCCCGTGGTTCGGATTCCACGTTAAACTGTAGGTCCTTCATTTCATCTCACAATCACCCTACCATTACACATTAGCGTAAGTGCGTACAACCCAAACGGGTAGTAAGACGTGGTGCTAATAATAATAATCTACTGCAACGGTAAATTACTGAACCTACAGCGAACCAAACCAAGGACTAAGCATCACTGAAACCTCGATAAAAGTCAGATAGTCAATCAAACTGAGTATGCTTCAGTGGTCGAATGGTTTAAGGCATCACTCTCACAATAGACTGGACTTTCGATGACGCAAATATGTAGGTTTTCGTAAATTGGAGATGACGCCTTCTATGCGACGTCAGGTCGGATATAGGCTCTTAGGCCACCCTGACATCGACCACCTGTTTCCCGTCAAATTACTCACCAGCAACATTCCACTGGTACACCAGGCAATTACCCTATTACCTCCTTGGGCGGATATTCGCTTCGTGGTTCGGGTCTCACACCGATCAAGAACCAGCATGCAAACAGTTGAAGGTAGCGATTAAGAGTATAGATTATTCACGCATGCGCTTTTAGTGGATTAATAACAGGCGTAAACACAACCTTTCGTCGTTTCTAATACATGTACATGTGTGTTTGTGAATGTTTTAGAGAAAATGTTTAGCTCAACTATAAATGTACAGCAATAATATAGTCAGATTTACTCTTGAAAAATATTAAATAATTAAATCGTAGCTAGTAATTTAAGAGTAGAGTACATCATTCCACCGATAAAACGGGACGTTCTTTTGGCTCGACCATATTTAATTGATTAAAAGCGTATTTCCCATCCCTCTAGCAAAACCGCAACTCACCCCCCACCCCCCTTGAAGCGAGCATTAAAACATATACTGGTGCAAACAACTAACCACGATGGTGTGACCAACGGGAGAAAATGATGGCTGCTATGGTACACGATGTTTATAATGCGACATATTATTCTACACATAATATACAATGCATTCATTTTATGACCAATGTTTTATAAGTGCAAAATGTACGATTTTGAAATTTTGATTCAATTTTTCCTGGGCGTATATATGTTACAGGAAAAGTAGATTGTTACGGAGAGTTAGTTGACTCGGCCTAGGTAAAGTCGGATCTTACTAAAAGTATCAGTAAAAGTTGATTGAGAATAAACAGGGAATACACAGATCAACTTTTCCTAGGAAGAGTTAACTATGCCTGCTGTGGTTTAGTAAAAGTGTATTCCGCGCTGTTGCTCTCCACATGCAACTGTTTTGAATATCCCAGCTCTGTTTGTTTATTGTTGTTTTCTTTGATCACTCGTCCATTTGTTGAAGTTTTAAACAGTGACCAAGGATTCAGTGTGTGTTTTATTAATTAGTTTCAGTGTGTTTTAGGTTAGGTTAGGTTAGGTTAGTCATCTTTTACTAACTCAAGGTAGTAATAGTATACTTTCCCTAGGTACAGTCAACTCGGACTAGTAAATGTTGATCGAAATTCATCACTTTTCGTTTTTATCAAATTTTACTAAAAAGACCAGTAAGAGTCGACTTTACCTAGGCCGAGTCGACTCTTACTGGAGAATCTACTTTTTCTGTAACATATATAGCCCAAACGGTAGTAAAATGCGTGTTATTTTATGACTTATTTTAGTTTGTTAGTCAGCTGCATCAAGACGTTTTATCTATATTTTTTATATATTGTTACATCTTATAATTTAATAAATACTAAGGACCAAATCTGTGGGCACACGGACTAGATAACCTGCTCATCTAATTCAGTTGGTCGGTGATTAGAAGGTCAGGGTTCAAATCCTAACCAGGATTACTGAGAACGATTTGCTATCCCCCTACGAAAATGCAGGTATGTTTCCTCTAAATTATACCTTTCTTATTTATACCCGATGAGCCCGGTAAAAACTCCTGTGTCCAAGAAAACTTGGATTGGTATTGATTGTATATGAATAAGACACCGTCCTCTACAAGAGCTTTATAGCCACAGTCAAATTTTCATAGAAATAACTGTATTTGAGAGCTAGACAAATGACTAGATATTTTCACATATTGTAACACTACGGATTACTTCCTTGATATAATAATGCTGTGACGATGTTTAGGTTGTCTATAGCTCCGTGGTCGAGCGCCTATCATCACTGTACGGAATAGGTACTGTAAAATAATTCTATCTTTTTTTTTTACTATTTTAAATTTTTTATATACTTTAACAATAATGGGGATGGGTGCTTACACAGGAAATTGGGGAACTAGATATATATTTGATCATATAAAGCATTTATCAATTTATTAATCCCAAGCCCAATGTAATTAACAAATAAAAAATAATAATACATGAGATTAAAGATAAATAAATTTTGGGTTGCTCAGACAAACTTATTTGCTACGATGTTTCATAGTAAAACGATTTAAACAACAAAATGAAATTTAATATTCTAAATTAATTTAGCACGAGACTCTCTCTCGGGACCTCTGGGTCATGTTGGGCAAAAATGTACCCTTATTAATTAAGCTGACTTATAAGACTAAAACTTACTTACTATACAATTAGAGCTTCTTAAATCTACAAATTACACCTATAAATTACAGTCTATTTACACAACGAGATCAGTCAAGGTTAATAAGAATAATAACTATTATATAAAGTCATTGCCTCTGTCGAAGTAATTATGCAGTTCGATGAATAAAGTTACTGTCTTGAATTAATTTATTTACGTATCATATAGTCTGTTGGTGGCTTCAGTTTGTAGACAGTTACAGTATCAGAAATCACTCACGTGCTTCAGTCGTCGTCGGCCGCGATACTATTTACTACCAATCCTTTGGTTAGTAACGTTATTCTTGTGATCCTTACTAAATCTTCTTTTACAAGAAATATTGTCTTATACTTTCGCTTTCACTAGCATCCCACTAGCGGTTTTACGTTTTCTTCCTCCTTCATAATAATGTTTACAACAATACCCACAAAAAAAAACAAGCTCCCAAAACCAAATAAAACCTCGCTTCTTCTTTTCTCCAAGCATAGTTCGGCCATTACGGGTGCTTCCTTCGACAGAAGGCAATTAACTAGACTTAATTATAAGTAGTATAAAACCAAATAAGTATTCACCTAAGAAACAAAAATTATAGCTAAATAAAAATATAAATTAACAGGATTAAAATTCTTACAGTACCGTTTAACCAGCTGTTAAATGCTCCGTGGTCGAGCACTAATTAAATCGGTATAATTAATAAAATGTAAGAAAGAGAACTATTGATGGCTGTTTATTCACACATGGTTTATTTAAATGACATCTGTTAATTACTTATACATACTCCAATTAAATGCTTTATATCAATACACACTTGTGATATTAATGTAAATTATTGTATTCTGTGTTAGACTGTGACTGCGAGAGCCAGTGAGTCCCTGACTGCGTTACTTGTGTGAGCATGGGTGTTAGAGCAACGTGTGTGTGTGTGAGTGTGTGTGGATGTGCGTGTGGCTGCCTTAAACATACGCACAACGGCTTATATATGACATACCCCTTGCCTCTTGCTCTCTTCGTCAACAGTGTAAAAACTAACTAATAGAAAGAGTTCTGGCGACAGGTGTTGTGAAGGCTAGCTTCTTATTGGTATAGGGAATTGGCGTATTTGCCAAATACTGTGGAGTTGTTCCTTTAACAGGAAAAATTGTATAAAAAATATATTTTAATGGTGTAATCCTTTTCCCATTATTTCTGAAAGTGCGTGTTTTTTCCATGGATGAATCATAAAAGGATACTCTACATCTGTTACTTTAAAGAAAAATTACCCTCATCCATGACTTTTTGTATATATTTTAGATTGATCTGAATCAATATCATTTCAATACCCCTCATTCGCTTATATCTTAAATGAATTTAATGAATTTTGATAGAAGCAAATCCCATACTGTGCAAGAGTTACGTCATATTTAACCTTTGATCATTCTCAAACTTAAACATATATACATTTGTTGAGTGTAAGTTACATCAATTGTACATGTGTGTAAACAATGATTACAATTTACTTGTATAACAATACGAAAGTTATGATACATTATTTATCCGTTGTCACATTTGATTATTTTTAATGTTCAGTCTTCTTGATGAATAAACGGAAAGAAATAGTTTCCTGTTTAATGTTTCATTTCTATTTTCCTCACTTATTTTTTTTATTTCACTGAGAAATTGTAGCACTTGTTGCTCTGTTCTTAAAATGTTATGTTCACATACAAATTTGAACAAAGTTATAAATTGTTTTGCTTGAATAATCAACTTTGTATTTGAGTTTAGGTAAAATCAGGTTAATTTTAAATTCAATAAATCCAAGAGTAATTTGAAAATCTTGAAAATTAATATAAATGTATAGCTGAAATACCTCAAAGTATCTAAAATTCAATTTAAACCTTAAAATGTTATAATAAAAATATAAACATTGAAATTATTTTTATAAAATGTTTAATTTAATCATCATTAAATCAATTATTTCTGTAAAACTCAAATCTTTATGTGTGTTGTTAGTTATCCAATCAATAACTGTTTATCAAATTATTTACAGTAAACATTTGTAGCACAACATAAATTTAATTTTAAATTAACTTAATTAAACTTTTCTTAATAAAACTTTATTTTTCATATTCTTAATAGCTACCTTAAATCTACTTGAAAAATGGGTCAAGTTTCTCACAAATATTTTTTTTATTTTTTATTGATCTGATTAATGTTTATTTATTAATGTGACCTCATTTAATTTATTACCATAGAACTATTAATGGCTTGCCATTGACCAAGGCATATTACATTATTACATTTTCAGTCAATTAACATCAACATAAGTTATTTTTATAATATTCAGTTATTTGCAAACCCTGGTTCTTTATTCAAGGTTACCTCTGACAAGACGTGTATTAATCACAACTTGTGAATGTGTGGAATGCCAGGCCTCCACCGTGGTTCGGATCCCACGTTAAACTGTAGGTCCTCCATTTCATCTCACAATCACCCTACCATTACACATTAGCGTAAGTGCGTATAACCCGAACGGGTAGTAAGACGCGGTGCTAATAGTAATAGTGAGTTTATTCAAGGTCAAACTAACCTTTTACTTTCTTTACCTTGCTATTGAGACAACTGTCAAACCCTCTTTCTTTTTATACCCTTCATATTGTCATCATGTTTTGGTGTGAGCACATAAAAGATACAATATTAACATAACCTTATTTTGTTTAAAATAGTTGAAATGGATAGAAGACAATCTTGGGTTCATAAAGTGCTTGAAATTAGTATGAAATCTTATGTCACAATACTGTGAAATATTGAGAATCAATTTCCTCTTTCTAATTGAGTAATTAGTTTCTCATTAGTGAAAAAATCTTTAACTATATTATTTCTCTTGATCAAAACTTTTGAATGTTGCCTATTTATCTTAGGTACTTAAATAAAATTAAATCATAATTGAAAATCTGTTAGAGTAGCCTAATTAGGTACAACACTCTAATTAGCTCTCATTATTCTTGTTGATACATCAATACTACATCACGCAATCACAGAATACCCCTTTAAACCTCTTCCTAATCTCCTCCATATCTATCAATTTCAATGTAGATTTTACCATTGCACGTTTATCATATTAGTGGAAAACGTAGACCTTTGCCTCATTATTATAATAATTACTGACATCTCCATAGGCTGCGTTGTGCTAGCTCTATGCTTGTGAATACCTGTTATCTGATCCTTGGTGGTTCGTTGACTCACCAGAAAAAATGAAATTATTAATCATGGCTTTCCCATAGCTAAGTTCATGACTTAATACACCTTAACTCCTCAACCAATACACCTTAACTCCTCAACGCTGCTAGATGCCCTCGGGTCATCTTTAAACTCATTACGACGATTGCATACTCTAGATCATGGCTTGCCCAAAGCTAAGTCCATATCTGTTGATATCACCATGTACAGAAAGTTAAACTCTATATCTGTACTGAAGCAATATATTTTATTTTGGCCAAAAATGTTTTGCTAAAAAAACACTGGCCTTCTCTCAAGTCCCTTTCATCCCACCTATAAGTCCATCGCTTATTTGAGAACCTCGATTACTTTCCTTGTAATTATCTCAGTTACAGCTTCGGCTATTTCTTCTATCATCTCTGTGGACTTCAAGGAATCTGCGATTGTTTATTGTACCGCCAGATGAATACGAGCATACTCTTTCAATTTCAACTCGAGTGTCAGTCGAATGTCTTTTAGTTGAAGATTTACTTTTACTTGCCATCATGGAGAAAACATAGTTTTATTGATTTAAACCTATTATCAGTAAATTCCCAAGAACGGCAATAGCTCAATTTAATTGCAACTTGAACTACAAAATTATGTCAATTATTTTAAAAAAACCTTCATAAAAACCACTTATTTACAAAAAGAGAGAACGAACAATAAACACGTGTTTACATCACGCACTAACTACTCTAATCTATAAAGGTCGCCTCCGAGACAAATATTGAGGCTCACCCTTTTTGATTTTGCACCTATTAGTGGTCCCTCAAACATCACAGCTTCTGTCAAAGTCAACTTTCCTCTTGAGAACTTCACTGTGACTGTAGGTGTAAGTTCTTCATTTATTCCCCTCCCGTGCCTCTATTCTCGACCCCCTTTCCGCCACTGCACAACCAACATTGCACTCTATTGAAAGTTCAGGACGCGGCAAGAACAGTCACTAGTTTTTAATTACATTTTTTGTAGTTACCTATCTTACACCTGTATTAGCGACTAAAGTTATCAAAATATTGTTCTTCAGCCTACCAACTAGAACTAATAATTTGTCAAACCGTGAAAAGGATCAAACTTGATTTCGCAGTGGAAGGATTATTAAAATAACCGGGAATAAAATTCCAGACCCTTTCTTTATAGAATGGAGAGTACGCTTTGGAAAGCGTTAGTTGTGGCAGTGGCTATGCGTTCTATGGCACTAGATTCACATTGCACTTGGAAACTAGGTCTAAGTTCGAGCTACGACCGAGTGCACTTGGGATGCTTTCCAGCAGGTAATGCTGTGTTGTTTTCCCATTCTCTCTCCAGGCAAACAAAAGTATATTTTCTCTAAGTCAGCATCCTTAGCCATTAAAAACCCTTATGCTAAACGTATAAAAAATACCATAGTTATCATCATACTTAATTGTAATATTATAGTCACATTTACCATATAGCCTACTCTAGCCTGGAGTTAAGTAAACTTTACTTTATTTTCCTGGAAATAACTTTTCATTAAAATATGTTTTTTTAAATATTGTAAATGCAGGCATGCATCATTTAGTGGTGTGATGCACTAACAATTGTGTTGCGGTATAGGCGCGATTTTACACACCGTTGTTAACCAAAACACATTTATTTACTAATACGGGTGCACATAATCAAAGGTACCCTCATCATAAAACTATAACATTTCCCCCTGCGTAAGATTATACGCAAGCATTAATTACACTGGTAGAATAGGGATTAAGAAACTATGATTTTAGAGAAAATGTACCCGAGTTTGCGAGGAGGGAGAGTGGGACCTAATTCAAGTGGGGAAAACCCCACAGTACACCATACCGGGATTGGAACCTCAATCCTTCCATCACCGGAAATACATTATTTAGCTAGAGTGACGACTTACACCATGCTACCACCGATGAGGGTAGAAGGTATAGTTGCTAAACACATTAGGACCAGCCTTCGAGTTATATAATATATTAATAAACTAAAAAAAAACTTCTACTTTTAATGAGAACAAAAATACAAAATTATAAACAAATGTTTAGGTTGAAACGAACCCAAAAATTGACCTAATATTTTCCACGCACGTGTTAGTCATTCCTACATATATGATTTTATAATAAAAAATAAAAGCCCCCAACTTTAGATTTGAGCCGCCATGACGATGAATTTATTTAGCAACTGGGCAAAAAGCCTTGCCAAGTGTAAACATGTGCTCCAGATTACGACTATTCTCAATAGATGGCATCACTGCCAACAATACACACATGGAGGATTAAAACAAGGAAACTATAATAGGATACTCGTTGGAACGACTATTTAGCAAATAAACATATTGTAAAATAATTCTATCTTTTTTTTTTACTATTTTTAATTTTTTATATACTTTAACAATAATGGGGATGGGTGCTTACACAGGAAATTGGGGAACTAGATATATATTTGATCATATAAAACATTTATCTATTTATTAATCCCAAGCCCAATGTAATTAACAAATAAAAAATAATAATATATGAGATTAAAGATAAATAAATTTGGGTTGTTCAGACAAACTTATTTGCTACGATGTTTCATAGTAAAACATTTTAAACAACAAAATGAAATTTAATATTCTAAATTAATTTAGCACGAGACTCTCTCTCGGGACCTCTGGGTCATGTTGGGCAAAAATGTACCCTTATTAATTAAGCTGACTTATAAGACATAAACTTACTTACTATACAATTATAGCTTCTTAAATCTACAAATTACATCTATAAATTACAGTCTATTTACACAACGAGATCAGTCAAGGTTAATAAGAATAATAACTATTATATAAAGTCATTGCCTCTGTCGAAGTAATTATGCAGTTCGATGAATAAAGTTACTGTCTTGAATTAATTTATTTACGTATCATATAGTCTGTTGGTGGCTTCAGTTTGTAGACAGTTACAGTATCAGAAATCACTCACGTGCTTCAGTCGTCGTCGGCCGCGATACTATTTACTACCAATCCTTTGGTTAGTAACGTTATTCTTGTGATCCTTACTAAATCTTCTTTTACAAGAAATATTGTCTTATACTTTCGCTTTCACTAGCATCCCACTAGCGGTTTTACGTTTTCTTCCTCCTTCATAATAATTTTTACAACAATACCCACAAAAAAAACCAAGCTCTTAAAACCAAACAAAACCTCGCTTCTTCTTTTCTCCAAGCATAGTTCGGCCATTATGGGTGCTTCCTTCGACAGAAGGCAATTAACTAGACTTAATTATAAGTAGTATAAAACCAAATAAGTATTCACCTAAGAAACAAAAATTATAGCTAAATAAAAATATAAATTAACAGGATTAAAATTCTTACAATATACTTATTGTGGTCAGCATTAACAACATTTTAATATAGCTTGTCGGCTTGTCAACAGAAGGGCCCTTCAGTTTTAACCTCACCTGCCCATCATATCGTTGGTCATCCGAGGCTAGAATTTTTCAGTTTATTTTAGTAATTGGTTGATAGTAGACCAAGTTACTAGCCACGACCGCATTCGCTGCTTATGGAAAGTATGATACATCAATCGGTGTTGGCCCATTTTATTGAGTATAACATCTTGTGAATGTGGGGAATGCCAGGCCTCCACCGTGGTTCGGATTACACGTTAAACTGTAGGTCCTTCATTTCATCTCACAATCACCCTACCATTACACATTAGCGTAAGTGCGTATAACCCGAACGGGTAGTAAGACTCGGTGCTAATAATTATAATAATAATAATAATAATAATATTCAGTAGACCACAAGTACAACTGTTGCTCAGTCCTACCCTGAGCACTGTTCCTACAAACCAGTATCCCTGCTATAGAGACTGGCCAGTATACCACAAGTACAACTGTTGCTCAGTCCTACTCTGAGAACTGTTCCTACAAACCAGTATCCCTGCTATAGAGACTGGCCAGTATACCACAAGTACAACTGTTGCTCAGTCCTACCCTGAGCACTGTTCCTACAAACCAGTATCCCTGCTATAGAGATTGGCCAGTATACCTTTTCCCCACTATGAGGTACAAACGCACCAGGACGCTTTTAATATAGTAATAGAGTTATTTAAAATATGTATATTGTTTCAAAAGTGATTCCTTTTGATTATATTACTTGACTTAGGAATGTATTTTAGTTATTCATAGTACAGTCAACTCTCGATTCTACGACCTTTCACGGTTCCCTGGAAAAGGGTCGTTATTTCGAAGGTTTCGTTATTGGAATTTTAACAGATTTTGTACCACCCCTGACCTTCATACGAAAAAATTGCATTTTTTAGACAACAAATAGCGTGGGTCATCAAAAATCGTTCACAAAATCCAACCAAAAACGTAACCAAATCAAAATAACGATGTTAAACAATAGTTTGGGTCATCAAAAATTGTTCACAAAATCAAACGAAAATAGTAACCAAATCGAGAATCGAAATAACAATGGCAAAAGCAAGCCTGGTGCGTGATGTAGCGGCAGTCGCACGCGGGGAAACATTGTCTTGCTTGTGGGAGGGGGTGGACAGAGTCAAGTGCTATTGGCTGGCATTGATGAGGTGGTGTCTATTTTTATACCTGAACCACCCCAGTTACTAGTAATACAGCGCTCACAAAGATAATTGCAACGCAGCGACCTAAATAAATGCAACTAACACATTTTACAGCCAATTTCCTTAAACTTTTCAACCTTTTTACCCACATTTCTCACGGTTCCCCAAAAAAAAGGTTCGTTGCTTCGAGAGGGATGCTATTACCGTGGTCGTAGAATCGAGAGTTGATTGTAGCTTTTGTAAATGTCAGACAGGGTCATTACAACCAAAATCCAACTGTGTGTGTGGTTTTAAAATATTTTGTTTTATCAAGGATACATAATATTATTTAATGATAGCAAATATTGATGTAGTATAATATGTGTATTGGTTAAAGGGATTAATTTTGTGGACAGCAATCATATCAGTGGTGATACGTGTTCATTAAATATCTCAAAGAAGTTTTTAGTCCACTTAGTATTTACATCCAAATAAAGTTATAACCTTTAAATTGTCAGATTAAAATATTTTGGAAATCCATATATGATTTTAAGCTGATGTATTGTTTTAAATAAAAATAAACACAATCTGTTTATTTAAACCTCAAAATTAGTGTGTGTGTGTGTGTGTGTGGCATGAAGTCCACCAAATGTAGTTGTTTAGTTTAACAACTAACAATCGACCCTCAAACCACAGTATAACGTCCTAAGATATATTGGTGCGTACTTAACTTGTCCTGAAGAGAGAAATGTTCCAGATTTCAGAGCGAGTAAAACCCTCAAAGGACTTCACAGCGTTGTTCCTGAGTTATTCCAAACATAATAATTACGACCGTGATTAATTACGTGGAGTGAAGCAGGTAGGTAAAGTGAGATAACCAACCACAAAGTTGTAGAAGCCACAGGTAGAGAGAGCGCTGCGATCATGATGCAGGTTCCTGAAGAACTGAACTAGAGTGGGAGTCATTTATTACTTGTATTAGCTCTTGATTCCTTTATCATGCAAATTATTTATTATTACTTTCACGATGTATGTTAGCCTTGAATTTCAAATTGTACAATCTGTATCTAATAAAGTTACCAATTCCCGAACCCCAACTCCATGACGTTTCCCACCAATCCACGCCCATCTACTTAATCTCCGTATTCACTACGATCATCGAACAAATGACACCTATAACGCTACTGTTGCAAAACAAAACATCCATCTTCAGCCTCCAGACTCATCTTACCAACATTTACCAACTGGCAGTTCCAGACCCTCATCTTAACAACATTTACCTACTGGCAGTTCCAGACCCTCATCTTAACAACATTTACCAACTGGCAGTTCCAGACCTCATCTTAACAACATTTACCAACTGGCAGTTCCAGACCCTCATCTTAACAACATTTACCAACTGGCAGTTCCAGACCCTCATCTTAACAACATTTACCAACTGGCAGTTACAGACTCTCATCTTAACAACATTTACCAACTGGCAGTTCCAGACCCTCATCTTAACAACATTTACCAACTGGCGGTTCCAGACCCTCATCTTAACAACATTTACCAACTGGCAGTTACAGACTCTCATCTTAACAACATTTACCAACTGGCAGTTCCAGACCCTCATCTTACCAACATTTACCAACTGGCAGTTCCAGACCCTCATCTTAACAACATTTACCAACTGGCAGTTCCAAACCCTCATCTTAACAACATTTACCAACTGGCAGTTCCAGACCCTCATCTTAACAACATTTACCAACTGGCAGTTCCAGACCCTCATCTTAACAACATTTACCAACTGGCAGTTCCAGACCCTCATCTTAACAACATTTATCAACTGGCAGTTCCAGACCCTCATCTTAACGCATCTTAGCGGTTGTTCAAAATGTCTCTCTGGAAATTTTGTGACGTGACAAATAACGATGAATAATTGTTTTCTGGTTAAAAACTTACCCACAGTTCTTAATACCTGTTCAGGAAACACTAATGTATTATTTACAATAATGGTTTGAGGGATGCGAAGATTTAATTTATAGGAACTGTACCTGCATTTGCATAGAAGGGAGAGTGGAAAACTATTTTGGGAAATTCACTTTCATTACACCCGACTGAGATTCGAACCTCAATCTCCCCGTCATCGGCAGTCTAGTCTCTTGCGAGAGCAGCGCCTTAGATCATGCGGCCACTAAAGGAGGTTTCAAATATCTTACAAATGTTCTAACGATATGGTTTCAAATGAGTATCTTGGTAGCGTTTGACATATTAAATAACACCGTTTCCGGGTTTTGGGGTAAAAAGTTATTTATCTGTAGTTTAATGATGATCAATTTTTCAAAAACTTTGAATATTTTACAAATGACTCAACGATTTTGATAAAAATGTATATCTGGGAAGAGTGTTGACATGAACATGACCAATAAATCTTTGTACTTAAGAGAGGCTGTGAGAGGTTAATTCTGTTTTAGGTATTCTACTGATGACTTCTTTTTTTAATTCGAGTATTAAAAAAATACTTTAGCAATTTGGATCAAAATTGGTGTTGGGGGACTATTTTAAATTATCAATAGTAAATTTCATAATTTATCTTTATTTATCTAAAATAAATTTAATTTGGGGTAGTTTACTTAGGACAATATATATATATATATATATATATATATATATATTGACCTTGGTGAATAATAAAGAGAAAAAATTAAAAGTAATTTACTTTTAAAATTTAAAATTTTGTTAAATATAATTTAACAATTGGGTTTAAAATGTATATGTGAAGAGTGATAATTGTGATTAACAAGATGATGTATGTGTCCTTATTAGGAAAATATTTAAGAGTAGTTTAATCAAAACCTACGTTTGAAAACTATCATCGAGGTTATAATACCTACACAATATGAGAAGGTTTTTGCGATTGTGTCGTAAAATTATTATTTTTTTGTTAAGTAATTACTTTTTCCTATTTTTCTTTTTCTGGTTTGTGGGCACATTTTTTGATACAGAAATGGGACAGCTTTTATATGTAGGTTTATGTCACCGTATAATTTGATGAAGATAGAGGCGTGCTTGATATCTGTGGAGCCAGCCCAGCCAGGTCGGTCAATAAGACACACGTCTGACAAAAGGCATGTGCTTTGAGAGAGAAACTAGAAGCTAAATTGTTAAGGTCAGAACACGTTATTTTTTACTTGTAATTAATAGTTATAATGTCGCCATTGTCTCACTCTGGTGGGTCGAAAGGCAGATTGGGTAGAAAGGGGGTGGGATGGGGGAATAAAACTAGCGTCACTGAAGCCAACAATGACTTTTTTTTCCATACTCGTGAAAGCCTTCAACAGAATACCTTTGTGACCATTGCCTTCTTTCTACACATCTTTTTTTTTAACGCGAGGTTGTTCTTCTATTTTTTACCTGTGGCTATATTCCCTATCCCCACCTCCCTCTGCACTAATCCCCTTCCATGTTGTTCTTTCAGCAAAAACATGTGTTTTTATAGCTCTGTATGTGCATGTTTTCTATCTGGGGGAGAAGCCGACCGTAATGAAAGTAGGCCTGGAAAGTAAAAAGGAGAAACAATAATTTGAGACGGTGTGTTGGTAATGGATAAGCTTGTACACATGAACATGGTTTGTATGATAAAATTATCAAGTTAAACATTCGACTTATATCATCATTTTTTGAAGTTTCATTTATTAGTATGATGACGTTGCATTGTGTGTGCCTTAAGCAAAAAATGAATCAAGAGAGTCTTTTAAGATATTATGTCTGTTGAAGTTTCAACTGTTAATTTTAGGAAAAAATATTGGGATTCAAACTATAAAAAACAGGAGACATAGGAAGAAAGAGAGAGATGGTATTAGAGACCTGAGGACAAGAGACCAGTTGGTAGACCTAGGAAGAGAGATGGTACTGGAGACCTTAGGACAAGATACCAGTTGATAGACATAGGAAGATAGATGGTACTGGAGACCTGAGGACAAGAGACCAGTTGGTAGACCTAGGAAGAGAAATGGTACTGGAGACCTGAGGACAAGAGACCAGTTGGTAGACCTAGGTAGAAAGATGGTACTGGAGACCTGAGGACAAGAGACCAGTTGGTAGACATAGGAAGAAAGATGGTACTGGAGACCTGAGGACAAGAGACCAGTTGGTAGACCTAGGAAGATAGATGGTACTGGAGACCTGAGGACAAGAGACCAGTTGGTAGACCTAGGAAGAGAAATGGTAATGGAGACCTGAGGAGAAGAGACCAGTTGGTAGACATAGGAAGAGAGGGTACTGGAGACCTGAGGAGAAGAGACCAGTTGGTAGACCGAGGAAGAGAGATGGTACTGGAGACCTGAGGACAAGAGACCAGTTGGTAGACATAGGAAGAGAAATGGTACTGGAGACCTGAGGAGAAGAGACCAGTTAGTAGATATAGGAAGATAGATGGAACTGGAGACCTGAGGAGAAGAGACCAGTTGGTAGACCTAGGAAGATAGATGGTACTGGAGACCTGAGGAGAAGAGACCAGTTGGTAGACCTAGGAAGATAGATGGTACTGGAGACCTGAAGAGAAGAGACCAGTAGGTAGACCGAGGAAGAGCGATGGTACTGGAGACCTGAGGACAAGAGACCAGTTGGTAGACATAGGAAGAGAGATGGTACTGGAGACCTGAGAAGAAGAGACCAGTTGGTAGACTGAGGAAGAGAGATGGTATTGGACACATTAGGACAAGAGACCAGTTGGTAGACCTAGGAAGATAGATGGTACTGGAGACCTGAGGAGAAGAGACCAGTTGGTAGACCGAGGAAGAAAGATGGTACTGGAGACCTGAGGACAAGAGACCAGTTGGTAGACCTAGGTAGAAAGATGGTATTAGAGACCTGAGGACAAGAGACCGTTGGTAGACATAGGAAGAGAGGGTACTGGAGACCTGAGGAGAAGAGACCAGTTGGTAGACCTAGGAAGATAGATGGTACTGGAGACCTGAGGAGAAGAGACCAGTTGGTAGACATAGGAAGAGAGATGGTATTAGAGACCTGAGGACAAGAGACCTGTTGGTAGACCTACACGCGATTATAGTATTGACGGTGGCTTCTGTCTCAGAACAACACAGTTTTTCTATTATCTGTGGCACTAAATATAAGCTACACCAGTATATGCACACAAAACAAGTTGTTAGCGGATTTAACTAATATCTTTTTTAATAGCTACTAGAACGTGTATGTATTTCCCAGAAAAATAGACAAACTGTCAAAATAACCAGAAATGATTGCAGATTAAGAAATTCCCCGATAAGAAAAATACTCCTTGCTAGAGCTTGTACAGAAACACTCAATGCGGTGGTGTGCCAGGAGATTTTTAATAGCTTTAGTGTGCCGTCAAGGGGAAAAGGTTGCTATAAACTGCCCTCTAAATAAGCATTCGATTATTTTTTAATCTTGGAAGGAAAAGAACTAAAACTCTCTCTCGAGACAATATCAAATTGCTTTTAAAGTATTTACGTTTCAATCCGGTAGAAATGCCGCCCACGCGATGGACCAAGTGAGAGCCGGCGAGCAATGTCGGATGATGACTTCCTCGCCAAGGCGAGGTGAAAGTTAGTGCGACATTTCACGACTTTGAGCGAGAGTCATCCTACTGGGTGTAAAGGTGGGTGTCGCGACAAACACCAGTAGAACCTCAGAGGTCACTTCAGTCCGCACACAATGTCATCAAGTGTTGTCTAGGTAACCAGAGCTTGTTTGTTACGACTACCAAGTCTTCTTACTACCTCTTCAGGTTATACGAATACATATGGAGTAGGAATGAGGAAGGAAGAATTTTATAGGTAATTCACCCATATTTGCGTTGAGGGAGAGTGGAAAACTATTTAGGAAAAAAACACCATCAGTAGACCCGACCGGAATTAAAACCCCAACTTTCCCGTCATCAGCAAAGCAATTGTTAAAACTGAAACCATGTTATGATTTCACCAACTAAGTAGCCATTTGACCAGCCATTCATAAGTTCTGCTCCAGTACTACTCGTGAGAATCTGGTCAATGAGGACACTTCACAGAACACTTCACAGGTAGGCTGGTTACCCTGGCAACACTTCACAGGGAGTCTGGTTACCCTGGCAACACTTCACAGGGAGTCTGGTTACCCTGGCAACACTTCACAGGTAGTCTGGTTACCCTGGCAACACTTCACATCATGCCATTAATAAGAGACGAGTACCCGTCAGTTGGCCTAAACTTTAAGTCAAATTACTTCAAGGTCAAATGACTTTAAATAAATGTTCTATGTTTTAAGTTTTGTTCGGAAAAATTCGCTATAGTGTATTGTGATATTAATAGAGGGCAGCGTGTGTCCTATTTAGTTAAATAATATAAACTATCGTCTCTATCCACATGTCTTCTTTGGTGTAAATATTTACCAAGGTCAAAAGCAGCGGTTATCAAAGTGTGGGGTGCAACCCCCAAGGGCGAGCGAGATAGTTGCTAAAGGGGCGGGCGCAATAAATTGTAGTTACATTAAATTATTTGTTATTAACTCGATCTAACCAAGTTCCAGAAAAATACATATATGTTGATTGTATTTTTAAGAGAGCAGTATTCATGTGTGAAACAGTATTTTTAGCTGTGGCGGCTTTGAAGGGTGGATATCGTGCGAGATTAGATGTCACCAAAGAGGTGAGAATTTCTTTTTTAATATTACTCCTCATTTTAGTAAACTTTGGGTTTAAAAACAATCAAACAGATCACACATTACATTACTTGAGCCATGTTACACTGCCAAACATTAGACACGTGATTAATTAAAAACAAAAGTTAATAGACATGTCTAAATACAAATCGATAGTACTCAACTATAAAATATTTTGTTCTTCAAATTGTTGATCCACGCACGTGGTTTTATTAACTTTATTTTATACGATAATTCAACATTATACTGTATTTTAAAATTGTTAGATTTTGATTATGAGAATAACCGTTTCGTTAGTTGCTTAATATTGAAGTTTTCTTTTGCTGTTTAATTCAAATTAATTATTGAAAGCAAGAGAACGTTAAAAGTGACCTTATATGCTGAAAACAAATATGGCCACTAGATTGAAGCTGCCGGTTGATGACGTAGAAAAAGAGGACCGCTAACCGTTAGGCGGCAATAATTTTAATCCTCATGTTTCCAACATTTAAGCATTATATTATTTCACAAACATTTTGAATGTTTTTTCCTCTTTGTTATCACAAACCATTTATTTATGTTAAAGATATACGAGGGCAGCTATAAAAATATTAATAACTGAATATAATACATTTAATGTAAAATTTGACGCTCTATTTAACCTGTAATTGCCACAAGAGTTAAAAGAAAAACTATAATGAAATTACTAGACTTTTTTTTTCTTAAATTTGAATATGGAAAGTAAAATTATACTGTAATATTTGGGGAAGTATTGTTAAAATTGATTGATAATATTTTTAGTGATACTAATAGTAGTAATTGTAACGAGTAACACGAAATATCAATGGGTCCACACTCACCAACCCGGGGGGCCCGCTCTCGGAAGACCATCACACGGCACAAAAAACACTATCACTGACCTCCGCACTCCGAAGAAATACTGAACATACTGAGCGACGCGCCCGACTTGACCGACTGCAAGAATCGAACACGTGTCCAGCCAGCCGAAGAAAGAAGAAAGTTCCGTCTCCGGCCACGCGCAGCATCTGGGCGCTTCGATATTGTTCTCGAAGCAACTCATTCCTTCCATTGTTATGTTTCTCCTACCTTCCATCTCCTTCGATCCTGCCCCAACTCTGGGAACTATATTTTGTATATATACGGCTACGCCGGGAACGTAAGTTCGGGCCCGCTGCTCTTCAGTCTCCATGTGAACGACATTCCAAAATCCCAAGACACCGAGTTGGCTCTGTATGCGGACGACACGGCTCTAGTAGCGGAGTCGTGGCGAGGGCAGCTGGTGGAGAGGCGACTCCAGACGCACCTGACGCAGTTGGAGGGGTGGCTGACCACCTGGAGAACAAGTATTAACGTGGAGAAGAGCACTGCAATGCTCTTCACATGAAAAAGAAAGTACTACAGGCCGGCCCCACTCCGGCTGTTCGGAGAACAGATCAAATGGGCGGACAGTGTTAAGTAGCTGGGACTTACGCTGGACACAAAACTGACCTGGAAACGACACTGTAACGAAAGACTGAACAAGGCGAGGCAAAGGCTGGGAGTCCTAGGCCCACTGCTTAACAGGCGTAGCGCCCTGTCTACAATGAACGGTCTGACGCTGTACAAGCAGCTGCTCAGGCCGATCCTCGACTATGCGTGTCCCGCTTGGGGTCACCTGGCGGACACGTATATGAGGAGGATGCAGGCGTTCCAGAGCGTATGTCTGAGGATCATTGTGGGCGCACCATGGTATGTCCGGAATGAGACTCTTCATCGTGACCTGGATATGCCTACCATCAAGGACCACTTCCGGAAACTGGCGCAGTCCTTCTACGCCAGACTTCCCGGTGCCACCAATCCTCTTATCCAGGGGCTTGGGAACTACGTCATCGACCCTGGTGGGTGTCATCGACGTCCCAAAGCCCTGCTCGGATAATCGAGATGTGTCAACAGTGGTTTGGGAGGCTCTCACCCAGCCCCCCATAGAGTAGTGTCTCCACACGTAACTCTAAAAAAACCCTTAGTCGGTTTCTCAATTTCTTACCCCCCCCCTTTTTACCCCCAATATTACTAATATTATGTAATCTCTGTTTCTTTGTTCCAGAACTTCGCGAAACGCGACAACCCGTTTTTTAATTTTTGCGAACCACACGGTGTGACCAATTGGTCGGTACGTGTTGGAACTTGCTCTCGTGCTCCCCTTCTGGAAGCATCGGAGCCTTTCGTCTGTGACGTAAGTTCACTTACTACCCCACCTTCTTGTGGATAAGAGGTGAGAACGGCGACCTAGGTCTTGGGGATTATTATTATACATATCTAAATTATAGTTTCGGCGTCATGGGGGGCATTCTTGTCAAAATTATCATTCTGGTTCTTAAAACCTTATTATTGTGTTATTGTTGAAACTTGCAATGCCATGCGCTTACCGCGGCATGTAAAGAGGCCGTCGCCCTTCGTCACCCTCCTAAATTTGGGGTCCAAGCCCAAACTTTATTTGTTAGTTATTTAAGTAAATTGTTGTTTATAGTTAGAGCACTGAGAGTTTGCCTGTGCGCCCGGGTTCGAAACCCGACTTGTAATAATCCACTTATTAGTTTAGCTGTATTTAAACTCAGCTTTATTATCGCGTTAAATACTGGAAGTTGTTATGTTACTTAGTTTACTTTTACATTTGGGGCTTATTGGATTGGTGTGACGCCATGTTAGCTACATGCATATTTAAATGTTAATGTTTAAACTTGGCGTGGTAACTGTTGCGCGGGGGTTACAGTTATGTCGTACGTCTTATTCTGTATATAACACTAGCAGGTTAAACGACCAAGGAACTAAGGTTCATAAAGTTACGATCCCGAACTGGGAGTTATTTGATTTTGGGCCCGACACGTTTAGTGTCGATTTTGACTCTACTAAGGAGGTTTCATGATTGTTTACTTATGTTATCTAATAGACTCCGATGGTTAACGGTTAATTATTGTAATATTGTTGTTATTCTTACAATAAAATTTATATTGTTCAACCAGGTAACATTCTTGCCTGATTTTCAGTCTTCCTCACCCTTTAGATATTAAGGGGGAGGGGGGCGGGCTGCATAATTAGTAAATAATAATCATTTCCAAATATGTTGACAAAAGTTACTTTCAGACAATATTGGCATTACTGATAACATCTGCTAGTTTCTGCTAGCTGTCATGTAAAACCAAATAAGTGGCAATTACACTGTATTTAATTAAAGTTAGTGTGTACTAGATTCGATGTATACCCCAGGGAGTGGGTAGTGGTATAAATGTAATATTGAGTGCCCTGGCAGTACCCACTGGGAAAGGACCGGCCATAGTACAATTTTGTATGAACACTAAACTAAAGACATCTTACCGTTTATTATTTTGGATGTATTTGTCGCAGAGGTAGAAAACAGCGTTGTAATAGACAACGTTAGAGCAGGACTTACTGTGGTTCAATAGACTGGATTTTGTTACAAATGCTGAGAATGTTGAATATTTGAAAATATATTTTATGTAAAGCAACAATTTACCATGCCATAATCTTCTTTTGGGTGAACCACAGTGGTGGTCGTTCGGTATAAGGCGTTATACTTTAATTACACTTTGTCGCTGTTAGTAATCAGGTTGGGGTTCGAATCCTAGCCGAATTTACTGTCGAGTCCAAGACAGTCGGTAGTGCATGTGCCAATTGAGCTCGGGGTCCAAGTTTGCACATTTCCATCCTCAATGCTCGATTGTTTAAAATAAAGGTGATCAACTCTGCAAAGGCCTGAGCAAAAATGCGTACTTCCCCTGTATGTTGTATAGCTTCTTTAATATCTCACCGCTCAGTTTTATACAAATTAGACAAACATTCCCTGTGATATTTGACCTCGACGGCTACTAAGTCACCAGCACATCATTTGGCCAATAGGTCCCAATCTTGGAGATAGTGTGCACACTCCCTCACATGATCATTAGCTTCGAAGGTGCACACCTGATGCAATAGATGGGCAGGAGAAGCCGGACCACCACACAAGAAACACAAATGCTCCTTTGAAGCTACAGATTCGCAAGCACCAGTACTCATGAATTGTTTTTACCACTAACTTCATCGCCGCCACCAGAATCTTCTGCGGCCCTTCGCTTCTGAGTTCAATGCAGTTCCGTTTTGTTAACCTTCTAACTGCAGGTCTTGTGATACTTCTCATTGTGGTTACAAAGAGTGGACTCCACACAACTGACATCATCGAGGATATTAACAGTGAGTGATAAGATACCTACGATATACGGTAGGTATACAGTATTAAGAATACTAAACTACCAAATAACTGACCAGAATTCTAACAATTTGCGCTTGGCTTTGCTAGTTAACATTAAATTAAACCCCGTTTTATTAATAAAGAAGCGTTCTAGGTAGTCTGGAATTGAGTGTATAGTAACTGTATGACATTGAATGAGCAAGAAGATTTGGGGTGGGGTGGAAGTATCAGAGGAGAGGAAATGTGTAATCTGGACCGTTTATAATTTAAATTGGGCTAAGACATTTTTAGGGAGCCCCACGTATCCCCTCTCATCCCCTCCCCCTATTTCCCAGCATCTGATTTTTAAATTACAAATTTCCAACATTTATAGTATGTGGTGAATTTAAATTTTCTCCCATGCCAAGTAATAGCTTTAATTATTTTAAGAAAATGTAAATTTACCACCTCCCCCTTTTTTCAATTTTCCAAATTACCAATTTAAAATTTTAGGTCTTATTTGGCTATCTTATGTGGTATTGTTTACGTGCTTACCAAGTTTCAATTTTGAGCGTACCGAAAATAGTGCTGTGTTGTCTATTAGTTGTGTACATTTTAAGATCATTCATTTCCCGGGCTCATTTTAGAAATTCCACATATTATTGTTCAGACATTATTTGGCTCCCGTGAAGGTCTTTTTACCCACATGCATGGTTCAAATTTCGTGACTTATTTGAAGTTGTACCTCCACCACATCAAAAGGTTTTTATATAACTACCTCTTCCCCACCCTCTCCCTCATTTCCTGGAGTTACAATTTTCACACTTTTATAGTCATTTGGAGTACAACATTGAGATGTAGTTTTTTTCCTATTAGTTTTGTAAATTTTGAAGTTCCCCATACCTCTTTTCCCAACACACTGAGAAATTTTAGATTTTTGGATTAATTTGGATATCTGGAGTTTTCTATGTACCTATTGTAATGACATAGATTTTCGTTTCCCAATAATTTTAATAAAAAATTCCCACCCTTAGCATATTTCAAATTAATGAATAGTTTCAGAACATAAAAACTAAATGCATCCACATGTGCTAGGAAATATCCTCACACACTTGGATCATCAATAAATTTTTTTTTACGATGAATCTATGACGTCAGCTTGTATTTTCCATTGTTTAAAACGTCCCCATACCCGTATTGCAAAACTTGTTAAATATGACCCCTTCTAGCTCGCTTCTAGAACGAATAGAAGCAAGCTGATCCTTCCCATAGACTTTGTTGCAAGAGTAAGACGCCATCACATTGAGAAGTTGATTACAATGTGTTAACGTTTACTTTACAAAATAAACACAATATCATTTTTGTTTCCGAAAATTTAGTTTATTTATCACACTTTGCACCTCTAAAATTAAAAAAACATGTCCCTGCTCACCCCCCTTAATTCTGAGCTCTGTTAGGAATGGCCCTAATAAGGTGGGGGGCAGTGGTTTTGGGCTCGAACATATAGAGTGCGGTGAGTTTTCGAGTTTTATTATAAAAGTGATACTCTTCATACTAGGTGAGTTTATAAACTATTCGAGAAACGAGAAAGAATCCAAGCACGTTACGTAGACAAAGGAATCAGGTCTCATCTTGTATATTCACGTAGGCAAAGGAATCGGGTCACACCTTGTCTAGCTACGTAGGCAAAGTAATCGGGTCTCATCTTGTCTAGCTACGTAGGCAAAGGAATCAGGTCTCATCTTGTATATTCACATAGGCAAAGGAATCAGGTCTCACCTTGTCTAGCTACGTAGGCAAAGGAATCAGTTCTCATCTTGTATATTCACGTAGGCAAAGGAATCGGGTCTCACCTTGTCTAGCTACGTAGGCAAAGTAATCGGGTCTCATCTTGTCTAGCTACGTAGGCAAAGGAATCAGGTCTCATCTTGTATATTCACATAGGCAAAGGAATCAGGTCTCACCTTGTCTAGCTACGTAGGCAAAGGAATCAGTTCTCATCTTGTATATTCACGTAGGCAAAGGAATCGGGTCTCACCTTGTCTAGCTACGTAGGTAAAGTAATCGAGTCTCATCTTGTCTAGCTACGTAGGTAAAGTAATCGAGTCTCATCTTGTCTAGCTACATAGGCAAAGGAATCAGTTCTCATCTTGTATATTCACGTAGGCAAAGGAATCAGGTCCCGTCTTGTATCATTTACCGAGGATAAAGAGGCTTGGTTTCGAATTAAGGAAGAACTAAACTAACCACTATCCTCTTATATTGTTCCCAACACTCTCCCTACAAATGTGGGTACACTTACACTACAATTTACCTTCGTCTACCCCTACCCTGTTGTGTAACTATTTGGATAGTCAAGGGGTAAAGGGTGTAAAATAATAAATTAAAATGTATGTGATAGAATATGGAGATATAATAAGTCGAATCAATGGCGATAATCTCCCCAGTTGAACATGTTTAACATTACTTTGTTGGGGACTACGTCATGTAACCCAGCTAGATGTATATCCAAGTGTAAGTATGATAGCGCGTTAGAAGGGAGAAAGGTTTAGAAAATAAAACTATTTTAATCTGGTTAACGTTGACAACATTATACTATAGCTTATTATTAGTGTTATTTTTTAGGAATTTATCAAATGTACCAGTTTCAGATCATATGACTTTATGTATGAATTTATGAAATTAGTTTATTAGCGTTTACACGTCAAATTCCCATTAGTTAAAGCAATAGTATATCGGTATGAAATCCACAGTCATAAAAAACTATCAAACACTCACACATGAAGAGATTATAAAATGACCTATAGGAAGCGCCTTTATAGCTTACGAGCAACTACACAGCCTTATGTAGGGCACATCACTTTGGAGTCGTCCATAAATCACGTACTGCTTTTTTCTTACCGCTTTACCCCGTTTCCCCCATGTAACACCATGTAGATATTTAGCCTAGCCCAACCTGTGTTACGTAACTTTTCTCACCAATAATGAATGCCATTTTTTCATAGGGAAGTTTTGTGATACTAAAGGAGGGATTCAGATTTAATACTTCTTAAAATCCATTTTAAAACCTGATTATAAATTATTTCAGAAAGTATTAATATTATTATTATTTATACAGACATAACTCCTCAGGTTGATGAGGGTAAACCTCTGCTATGTTAATGTTCACTCCTAGGTGCTGAGTAGGGTGGCCCCTTTCTGTAGAGGCGCTACACGATGACGTTAAAGTACCCACATACGATGCTTGACGCTGGGGAAAGACATCTTTCTTAATATTGTGCACTTTTTTTTGGTAGTCACATTATCATCATATAAAGAGTTATTTAAACTATTAAAGGCACACAACTTTTCTAAATTAGATTTTGGATTAATCTACAATTTTACTTTAAATACCTAGACTCATGTTTATCAAAGGTAAACACATGAACAATATTATCGATTTTTAATATTAGAATTTGAGTATAATATCTGTGTTACGTAACACTTTGATGTACCCCCCCCCCCTCCCCATGTAACAGCACGAAGACATTAGAGCTCTCCCCCCACCCCCCTCAGAGCGTTACGTGGTTTATGGACGACCTCTTTGAAGAGTATTAATAATAGATGAAAAAACTCGTCATGTAGACCTACTGCGCATCTTTCGTGAGGCTGCCCGCGATGTTATGGACCAAGCCTGACGATCAAAGATTCATTATAAGCATGTCGTGGCGAAATTACACTCGCGCTCGTAAGCCTGCATATTTTCATGGCCATACTCGAGGAGTGCATCAACATAATTAATAAAATGTACGAACCATAAGTATAATGTTACCGTAGGCCTACTGCCATCAGTTAAAAACTTAAAAGAGATGAAAGTAAAAGGTTCAAAACTATCATCACCTTCAAGAAAAACAGAGAGAAAAACCCACTCTACTAAATTATGGGTTTTTTTCCCCTTCACAGACAGTAATATGAAGAAACATCCTGCAGGTTTATTACTGCTCCAACTGGAGGTACAAGGTATAAGTACTACCTGACTCATCGCAACCTCAACGTAGCCAAGTAGTTCTGAAGGACATCGATGAGACGATAGTATCGACTATTTTTATACGAGTTTGCGCAAGGTCATTCATTATCCACGCTGAAGATCTTGTTCAAGGAATCCTTTCCCTCCCGATCCATCTGAGTAAAGAAGATAGGATAAAGGCCTACCTTAGAAATGGAGCTAATGAGGATGAACCTGACGGGTAGTAAAAAACACAATATATCATGCACGATTAAACCGGATTAAAAATATAATTTTTGTCATTTAGATGTATACAAACAACACAAAATCTCGGCTGAGTATGTTTAGCACAAGTGTGTTTGCTTACGACTCGAGAAGCCAGGGTTCGAATGCACTAAAGTTTTTTTTATTTATGATTTTTCATTCTTTATCCCGGTGAATGTTGATGAATATTCTTAAATGCACTTTCCTAATCTGTTGTCATTAAAATAGTTAAATCTAGTGTAAGTTAAAAGAGAGCCTGACCCGTTGCACAGAAACCAAGTTTTGGTTCAAAGTTTGTTTGGTTTCATCGCATCTTCCTAACCGCTCGGGTTATCCTCATATTCACACTAGTGGGATAGGGAGCAATTATAGGAAATAAATCAGCATTTTATTTACGCAATAGCCCAGAGCAGCGGCTCTAAACTTTTTCAATTCACTGTCTTTTGAACAAGGTGCTAATGTTGTCAAGAAACCCCATCAGAATTGTAATAATGGAGGTTGTCATTGAAAGAAACTAATATTTAGATTGTAGTTATTGAACTTCAAAACACAATTATTATTATAATTGCGTTATTTAAAAAAATAACGTTCATCAAATATTTATTAAAAAAATCCTAAATTGCTTTCTTGGTTCCAAAATTCCGCGACACACAGGTTGACATTTAGAGATGCCGACTACCAGTAAAGGGACACTGCTTCAATCCCGAGTGATGGTATCAACAATTTGTTGTTTGAAGATGTGGGCAGACCTAGTGATAAGATTAGTTCATATGGTATATGAAACGAAACGATCTAAAGCTTTAAAATATTGTTACAATTTAATTCATATTTCCATTTTCGTGTGAACAAATAAATCACGAACAAAAACAAGTAGGCTATTAGCACCCTAATTTAAAAAACAAAATGTCTTAGTAATGTTATGAAATTAAAGAAAAATAAGTGTTGTTAACTACTATACGAGTATAACAAGTAGCTTGGGTGTCCTACTGCAGCAATTTGACCTTTGGCCCCGATTTCGACGTTAATTTACCGTTATTCCCCCACCCACACACACCTCCCAGAAGGTTATTTTCCGTGAGTAGTGTATTGTGATGTAAATTAACTTTCTTTCCACATCCAGTTAATTTTACCACCCTCCCCCGAGACCATGCCCTCTGACAGAGGCCACCACAGTGGCTCACGGGTTTATGATTTTAATGTGTGCCGCAAGGGTTTTGGATAGGGGAGCGTGCAGTCTCAGGCACTCCTCTCACGACGTGCCTGCATAGGGGTTCAAACCCTGGACCATAACTAAATAGATGTTTGGAGCTCGCCCCTCGGAATACACAGATTGAGGAGTGGATTTGGGCGTCGGGCCTAGTGTGCCCCAGGGTGTGCACTCAGTGTGTTCAGGTAGTTTTTATTTATTGGTGGGGGAAACGTGTGGTCCATGGTGTCGGGCACTCCTCCCACGACGTGTAGAGAAGTATCTTCACTCGACGAATATCAAACATCAAATGTGAGCTTTTGGCAAAGTCTCGCTGTGATTTTCCCTGACCCCCTTTCCACATCCGGGACACCACTAGGTGGTGATTATACTAAACATGTTCAAACAGGAAAATACGGGCTAGCACTGGCTCAGTACAACGCAAAGATTTCCACAACCACGAGAAATTAACAGTTAATTTTAATGTGTGCACCGATGTAGGTATCCACCATGGAACCTTGGAGGCGGCGTACGAAGATAATGTGTTAGGGAGGAGAAAGGAAATGTTCCAGCATTTACGTGGAACTACCAACATTACACATCGACCGGTATTCAAATCCCCACAA
>JBCFYV010007480.1:25000-31981 GCA_039000515.1 Timema cristinae | reverse complement strand
CCACATGGCTGATTATACTACTATAAAGCCACATGGCTGATTATACTACTATAAAGCCACATGGCTGATTATACTACTATAAAGCCACATGGCTGATTATACTACTATAAAGCCACATGGTTGACTCACTCACTGACATTAATGTTTACCCATTTCCAGATGAGTTAGAAACTTGAAAATTGGCAAACTTATAGCTTCTAGCCTGTAACCGACGAGAAATTTAAAAAAGTTTAAAATTTTAATTTTTAAGCCCGAAAAAAAAATTCAAAATGGCGGAGCAACTTTAAAGTCGGTGCGGACCTATCTTTGGAGGTCTTTTGTGGCTAAACGTAAGACCTATCATAAAACGGCTCTGGAATTACTTTTAGTTTACATCCACTTGCAAAGAAAACCCACTGGGCTCTGGGGTGGAGCCCCTAAAGAGCAAAGTGAGTATATATAAATATATATACACAAATGCAATAGTACACAAAATTTCCTAAACGTTTCCATGACCTGGATTCGATCCAACTACTGACAATCTCTAAGTCCGATACGCACGTGTTGGCCAACTCTACTATCCCAAACAGACGCTTTATATATTTATTTTATTCACTGTAATCATTTATTATTTGACCAAAACCTCAAGGTGCGGCGAACGCAGACCTTTGTTGGCCTGTTCTCATGACTAATCATAATCATGGGAGACTGTCCGTGTTTACGATGACGGTAACGATGATGAAAGTGCGGCGGAATGATACGTGTAAGGTTAGCCCGAGGGTGCGAGCAACCTTGCCAAGTCTGACTAAGGTTACCAAGGCCCTGCCTGGCAGGAGGATGTTACTCCGAGAGTATTACTTACGTTTACACGAAACGCTCAAAACTGTTTCAGGACAATCCGACCACTTCCTTTAGCTATCTATTCAAAAGTTTTTCTTGCGAACACTTAATTTTGCGAGGTTAGTGGTCTAAGTTTGGTTGTTGGGTTTGTCCAAACTTTTGTAGGGTTAAATTACTATTAATACTCATAATAGCTAGATACAAGACAATTATAATTCAAAATTGAGTTTAGAAATTGTTTTTTTTTAATAATATGTCCGATATTTTTTTCTAATCCTCGAATCTTGATTTGAGGATTCAAAGATTCAAAGGTAGCTTTTATAGTATTTAAGTTTCTTAATACCCGCTTCAGTGGCCACATGGTCTAAGGTGCTACTCTCACAATCGACTAGATTGCCGATGACGGGAGAATCGTAGTTTGATCTCGGTCGGGTGTACATTAGGTGGCTTTTCCTAACTAGTTTTTTCTCTGTTCACTCAAATGCGAGTACACTTCCTCTAAATTCAACCTCCATTATTCCTAATCCATTAGCGCAATCAGTACATAAGCGTATAACGTGAATGGGTAGTAAGACTAGGTGTTAAAAAAATGTATAATAATTAAAAATATGTTCTTGATATTTACAAGGTGTAATATACTTAATTTCACTTGTGGGTCTGCACCGATGGGAACGCAGACTGAGGCACCAGTTTGGTTTGATGTCCTGGTGCCTGGGATATTGGAGCACAAATCCCGTCGAATTAGCTTAGGTGTTTATTCCTAAGATATTTTCCACTCTCCCTCTACGCATATGCAGGTACACCTCCATCTACCCAGTCCTTGACAGATTAGTATATGACCCTATATTATAGGCTATATCATAGAGGAATAATGCAAGGTAATCTTGATACCTCTACAGGTGATTGAAAAGTACATTTAATCTTTATCCTACCTTCCTCATCCCTACCACATTAGTACAAATATGAGGATAGCCCGGACGATTGTTAAGACAGAGGGTACTAGTTGTAGTTAGCGAGGATGTTACTCCTTAAATAATTTAATCCTACGAAGCATTATTTCAAAATATGGTTCACGCCAAAATAAAATCGAAAGATTTCAAGGGGTTCTTTTCCTTAACAACTATTTAGTTTTAGTTTTATAGGAAATAAATGTGTGGGTCATTTTCAACGAATTTCTAAGCATGTTTGCGAAGCTATCAGACTAAGGTTGTTGAAAAAAGGACCCAAAAATTTAGCCTTCCTCTAATAAATATAGTAGTTTTAATATATGCTCACAAAATACAATTTTAAGATATTTTATCTTAAGATAAGAAGTTTCATAGCTTTTTTTATTCTCTTTTTCATTTACATGAAAAAGGGTGGTTTTAAGTGAAGGACAAAAGCGAATATAAGCTTAATTTAATATTTAGCACCGCGTCTTACTACCCGTTCGGGTTATACGTCTAAGTACTAATTACGCTAATGGATTAGGAATTGGAAGGTTGAATTAGAGGAAGTGAACCGCATTTGCGTGGAGGGAGAGTGGAAAAACCTTGGAAAAACCACCCCAAGTTCACCCGACCGAGATTCGAACTTGATCTCCCCGTCCTCAGCAGTCGAGCTCAACACGAAAGCGCGTTAGCCAACTACGCCACCGAGGCGGGGATATAAGCTTAGACAGAATATAAAGGTAATTCCAGAAAACGACACAGACCATTGTATTTAAAGACGTGTGGACTAACAGCGATTAATAATTTTCTTGCTAACCAAGGCACTGCCTTAAGAGTGCCTGAGGATTTCAACAATTGTTCAGTAAGCGTACTATAACTCAAACGGGTGGTAAGATGCGGTGCTAAAAAAAGAAAATATGTTCAGAAAAAGGTAATCATGGAACAGGTTTAGCTTTATACTTCTGATAAAAAAACTAACACACAACAAACTATAGGAAGTATACTATTTTTAACTCATTCAAGGTTAATCAAACTTGACTGTTTCTAGTAACCTTTAGATTTACTGAGTTTTTCCTCCCTAAATTGTTTTCCAACTCTTCCTCCACCTAATTTTTTTTCTAACGCCGTACTTTACTACTGGTTCGGGCTATATACTTATACAATAATTACGCTAATGGTTTTAGAGATTAGGAAGTCTATATTTAGAGGAAGTGTACCCTTATTTACATGAAAAGAGTATGTAAAACTATTTAGGAAATACAACTCTCAGTTCACCTGACCTAGGTTAGAACCTCAATCTCCCCATCATCGGCAGTTTAAGTCTTAATGCGAGAGGTAGCGCCTTAGACCATGCGGCGATTTAAAGCGGATTCCACCTAAATGCGGGCACATTTAGCTGAATTATAATTTCCTAATCCCTACACTATCAGTGTTATTAGCTACGTATATGCCGATGGGTAGAAAAGACATCGTGCACAGTCGTTAAAATGAGCGTCTTGCGACGACGTGATATAACGACGACACGACGTCTACCTTGGAATTTATCTTGCATCTTGTCGGTGTACGTTCAAACCGGTGTTGTAAAACCCTTGTAAACTTGTATGGAAATTAATGAGCTCGGGAATGACATGTAAACAGCACGATAATTCATTACGTAAGCCGAGCTCAGGTAATGTCGGGAGCATTGTTTGTTATCGGGAATAACGTATATTAAAGAATCTCGGTAAGAAGGCAGGCTTGAAACAACATACATCAAATATTTCATTGATCGCAATACCGATAACTTTTAATTACATTATTTTATCAGTATTGATATGATCTGTCAAATATGACTTTTTTTAACACCACGTCTTACTAACCGTTCGGGTTATATGCTTATTTACTAATTACGATAATGGTTTAAGGGATTAAGAAGGTTATATTTATAGGATGTTGTACCAGCATTTGCGTGGAGGGAGAGTAATACGCCATTTTGGAAAAAACCACCCTCAGTACACCCGACTGAGATTCGAACCCCCAATTTCCCTGTTATCGCAGTCTAGTCCAACACGAGAGTGGTGCTTTAGGCCATGCGGCCACTGACGTGGGTAACGTGACTGTTGCAAATATTTCATTCGGTTTTCTTATATAATATGACCTGCTTTGGTGGCCGCGGTGGTCTAAGGCGTCACTCTTTTGTTAGAATTAAGACTTCCGATGACTGTGAGATCGGGGGTTTGAATATCGGTCGGGTGTATTTGAGGGTGGTCTTTTACTGAATATTTCCCCACTATTCTTCTGTGAAAATGCGAGTACAGTTCTTCTAAATTTGAACCTTCCACATCTCTAACTCATTATAGTAACCATTCTATATGCGTATAGCTTGAACAGGTAGCAAGATGAGGTGCTAAAAAAAAGTTAATAAATAAAAGTAGTTTTAGTGACATTAGTAACTGTCAGATTGTCGTAGGGTTATTCCATCGTAATGTGGGGAATGCCAGGCCTCCACCGTGGTTCGGATTCCACGTTAAACTGTAGGTCCTCCATTTCATCTCACAATCACCCTACCATTACACATTAGCGTAAGTGCGTATAACCCGAACGAGTAGTAAGACGCGGTGCTAATAATAATAAAATAATATAATAATAATCCATTATACAAAGGCACTCGTGTTTTATATTTTACGTATGTAGATACCACCTTAGAAATTGTGTATCTATTATTATCAGCGCCGGGCGTGTTGGCATGTGGACTGGATATCAAACTCATCTAGTCTGGTTTACTGATGATGATGTGGTAGGTAGGGATTCAAATCTCGGTTGAGCGTACTGAGGTTGTTTTTTACTGAATGGTTTCCCCATCTCCCTTGTACAGTACGTTTGAATTAAATCTGAGCTTCCCAATCTTTACTCCGTTCTTATTCTAAATTTAGTAACCTGAAGTTTGGTTTGATATGATTTATATCCTTCCGGTTGACTTTGGTGGTCTTGAGGTAAAGTGTACGCTTCAGAACCCGATACCCGTGGGTTCAAACCCAGCCGGGGTCAATGGGTTTTCCTTGAGAGATAAAAATCCATAGCACAACTTCCTTCGGAAAGGATGTAAGACGACGATTGTGGCATGTAAAAGGACCCTCGAAGTTATGTGAAAATATTTTTCGCGACAAAATTGTTATGCCCTTAACCTCTCACTCATAGAAATTCTTGAGTACTGATATAATTAGTCGAGTTAGAAAGTGCACGTTAAATGCCTTATATATCCAACCGGCGTAGTGCATGCACTCATTCATTCGCCTGGTTAGTGTTGCCTGCACAATCTGGTAGAAAAACCCATGAACGAGAGGAGTTCAAAATTATTACGAATCCCCGTTACCCTTCACACTAAATTTATATGAGCGAGCGCGAAAGGGCCTAACAGTTTTGCCGAGAGGTAATTTCGTATACCTTCAAAGGTTCATTTACATGCCACAATCGACATGGGACCAACGGTTTTACTTCCCCTCCGAAGTAAGTTGTGCTACAGAGATTTTTTACATATAACAAAAAATCCGTCAACCTTAGCTGGGTTTGAACTCAAGAACATTGAGTCCTGAGGTGAGCACCTTACCCCAAGACCACCATGGTCGACTTTAGCACAAATGAATTCGTAAATACCGGGTGGGTGCAACTTATCTTTTTTGTCCCTACTGTGGAGTTACGTTTAAAAAAGCTACTTTCAAATATTCATACGTTAATTGATATGATCTGTAGCTTTAACTTTTGGCAAAGTGTATATCAATGCCGATAAAATAAAATAAACAATATAGCTACATTTTGTCAATATTTGTAACAAATTAATTTTTGATTTACTAAACCTACTTTTATTTGCTATTCTATACTAATATTATAAAGAGGAAAGATTTGATTTTTTGTTGTTTTTTTGTTTGTAATAGATAAACTCAAAAAACTACCGGACCGATTTTTAACATTCTTTCACCAATATAAAGCTACATTATCAGCGAGTAGCATAGGCTATATTTTATTTTGAAATTTAATTTATTCCTCATAAAAATGTCGATAGTATATTATATAGTCGTTGGGGAAAAAAAGTTGTTGAAGGGAAAGTGGGGTGTGTGAAGGGGGTGGGGGGTAGGGGTGAGGAAAGAGGACTGAGATGAAAATAGGAGGTAGGATAAAAAGAGGGAGGGGGCTATACAGTGATGGTAGGACTGTATTTTTTAAAAAAGTAAAAAAAGTTTTGTTTTTATATTGACATGATGGATGATTTGAAGCTTTGTTTTACAGGATTCTTTACAACATTTTTTTTACGGGGAAGGGGGCTAGTCAACTATATATTCATTACCTGACTTCCTTTAAACAATTCTTAGAGATCTAAATATAGTATACGAAGTTGAATGATGACAAGTGAAGTGGGCTACTGGTACAGTCACGTTAATAAATATTACCTGTGTCAAGTTTGACAAACACGTATTATTATTGTTTAGTGCGAGTGCTTGTTATTGGCAGCTAACGTTGTTTTGAGAACGGAGACAGGTTTGGAAGGTAATTTTTACTACTCTAAGAAAAAATGGGAAATTCCATTAAACCTAATAAAGAAAATGCATTGATAGCACTGCAGGTTTTTTTTAAAGGATGTCTTATGTGGAATTTGACGGGAGAGATTATGTTTAAGTTTGTTAGGGAGTTCTATTTAATTTACAGATTTTGACAACTTATCAGATGTATGTGAACTATACATTTTGATTGCTCACGTGAGCTCATGAGACCTCACGTGACGTGATGTAAGTGTATCTCCACCTTTACTTATGCTTCTGAATCTATTTTAAATAATCTAAATCTGATTTTTCGAGTTGCAATCACAGGTGATAGAATTATCATAATATATAATAAACTAAGTTTTCCTTTACCACACCTTCCTAGTGCTAGTTTATTGCCCCTCTAATACATCTTAGTGAAGTTTCTCTTGCTCTTATCAATTCATTTACAACGGCCTGTTTTAGAGGTGACGGGTCGTTCTTTACTTAATTTCTTGACGCAATTTAGTAAAATAAGTGTTATCTAGAAGTAAAAATTACAATTAGAAGCAAACATAACACTTATATTTTAATGAAATAACAATAATATACTTTTGTAATTGATCATACCACTCCAGTTGGTGCAAGTATCACTCTAGTAAAGTGATCCTACCACTCCAGCTGGTGCAAGTATCACTCTAGTAAAGTGATTACCACTCCAGCTGGTACAAGTATCACTC
>JBCFYV010007480.1:0-15000 GCA_039000515.1 Timema cristinae | reverse complement strand
AAAGATCCCCGTTTAGCAGTACTGAATCCTCAAACTCCCCCCCGCGTTTGAAAAGGTGCCACCATTCCTTATAGATAATAGTTTTTAAGGGGGGGAAATACCCAACTCTCGATTGTAATTCTACCCTTTGATCTCATGGCAATCTGAGATGATGCCCTATTCCCCTTTTTAAAAAATTCTCAAGTCTTTCCGGGTTTCCGTATTAAAAGTGTCCCCTTTTATATGTAGCAGGAGCTTGGGAGGTAGGGTGCATAACCCCCTTTTTGGAAGATATCAAGCTCGTTTCCCCCTTCAAAAGGCCGGGAATATAGGGCCGAGGGGTGATACCTGGAAACTGGAAAGGTTGTTTAAAAAGGGAAAACTCCCCCAAATTTTTAAATAACCATTTCTTTTTCCCGGTTTAAAAAATCAAAATCTCGATTCGACTTTTTTTTGAGACATAATTTTCTTTTCAACTACTGGTAAAAGGATAACAAAAAAAAAATTTAAAAAAAAAAAAAGATCCGGAAAAACCGGTTCCCCTAATCTTGGGCCGATATTTAATTTAATGGGGCTCCAAAAACGTTCATTGTCTAGAACAAAAAACGAATACGCCCTTAATTCTTGAAATAGGGAAAAACGGTTTGGCTGAGGTCTCCTTTTTTCTGCATTTTTTTTCATCAGTTTGATTGTTTTCACAAAAACTTATTTTCTTCACGGTTTTTGACTCATAAGTCAGGTTTGGGCGAAAATTCAGGGTAAGTCATGTTTTTTCGTCCTCGTACGTCTTCAATTTTTAATTTCTCAGGTGGAGGTTAAACCAATTAGTACTATAATCTTTTCGGACCCCTATTTGGTCTTTGGGGTCACAGCGAACACCGCCCTTAAATTCCAACGTTTTATGTTTTTTTAAAATAATTTACTGAATTTCCCCCCTATGGGGAAACGGCAAAAATTACACTTTGGAATTTAAATTTAAGAGGAAAACCCTTTAAAAATTTCCTTTTGAAAGGGGAAGGGGGGGAACCTTTTGAAAAAATCCCTCATACCCCCGGTTTAATTTAATTTCCCGAAAAATAATATACAAACCAAGAAAAATGACGTTTTTCTGTTAAGCCCACTTTTTTTTTAAAATTAATGTAATTTTTTCTATAATAATAATGGGTTGGAAACAAATTCTAAAGATCCCTGGAATTTTTGGAAGATTTCTAGAGGCCCCTTTTAAACGGGCTACAGAGTAAATAAATTGGGAGGGAAAACTGCAAAGGGGGCTGAGTAACAAAAAAAAAAAAAAAAAAAAACATAACTAAGTAAAATTGAGAGTTTTTAATTTTTAAATAATTAATTTCTGTTTAAATTTTAACATTCTTATAATCAAAATAATCACTTTAAAAAAGTATACATTTAAAACTATAACCTCCAGTAATTTGCGACCCCACGTGGAAACATGCTGTGACCCAGGATGGGATCAAGCCCCCCAGGTTGGAAACCACTGAGATAAAATGAAATTGTAATTTATAAAGCCACTTCAGTGGCAGCATGTCCTAAGGCGTTTTAAAATTCTTGGCAGAAGAACAAACCTGCCCATTACGGGGAAAATCAAGTTTTTTTATCTCGTTGGGTTTACTGAAGTTTTAATTTCCCGAAATTAGGGTTTTTCTACTCTTCCTCCCACACCATTGCGGGTTACCTTACTCTAAATACAGACTTCCCTCATCCTAAAACTATTCGTAATTAGGTACATAAGGTATAACCCGAACGTGTATAAGGACGTTGTGCTAAAAAAAATAAAAGGGGGAAAATTCCCCAATTTAGGTTTGTTTGGGTGTAATGTTTTCCTGCTAAATTAATTTAATAATAACCTACCTCAGTGGCTTGTTTGGCTAACGCGCTAGTTTTGTTTTGAACCAGAATGCCGAGGACGGGGAATCACGCTTTCAAAATCTTGGGGCGGGTTAAACTGAGGGGTGATTTTCCCTAAATGGTTTTCCACCCCTTTCCCTCCATGCAAATAAAGGTTTACTTCATTAAATTCAACCTTCCCCCCAATTCCCTAATCCATTAAACGTAATTAGTTTATTAAGCGTATAAAAAACCAACGGGCCCGTAAAACGCCCGGGGGGTTTGCTAAAAATAAAAAAAAATTGTAATGAAGTCAAAGTTTGATACAAACCCTACATTTCAAAAGTCAATATTAAATATATACATTTAAATTTTTTGATTATTTTTCATTTAACGCCGTTTATTAATAATAATTAAAATCTAAAATATGGTGAGGTGGAGGGTAGCTTAGAAGAAGTGCACCCCCCCTTTAGGAAAAGGGAAAGGAAAAAAGAAAATAAAAACATGAAAAGAATAAAAAAGACACAACAAAAATTGCACACAGCCCCGGGAAATTTGAACCCCCCCGTCCAACAATACCTTGTGCAAAAGAGGGTTTTTTATGGCTTGGACCGATCTTTTTTCACCCAGTGTTGGGTGCAATTAAATAATTGGGGGGAAATCCTATTATTTACATCCATTACTTTCCAGCCCGTGTCCAATTTTGTATTCAAGCCCATATATTTTTCCACTACCGGGGGTTGCTAGACCCCTTTGTAGCTTCTAGCCTTATAATATAAAACTTTTAAGCTAGGACAAAGACACAGATACAGTCCCCGATTTACCAAAGAAAAAGTAGCCAGCCAATAATTTCGGGGGCAATCCCCAATTTTCCAGAGGCCTTTTGGCAAAAATTTTTTAAAGGATAAAAAAGAACTATTGAAGGGGTTTTTTTTTAATGTAACATAAACCCCCCCTAAACTGCCTGGGGAGGCTATAAACAATCTAAATACCAATTTAAACACCTATAGAAGTGTCCCTGAAAAGTGTTTTTTTTTTATGGTAAAAAATAATCCCCCCCTAAATTTCCAGGAAAAAATTCTTTTAATATTAAACCACCTTAGAAAGCCTCTCTGAAGGCTTTTTTTTTATGGTAAAAACAGCCCAAAAATTTGACTTGTACTTTAATTTTTTTATGGTTGTTTGAATATTAAAAATAAAGCCCATATATAGTTGTTTTCATAAAATTTCGGGAGGGGGGGGGTTGAACCCCCCAAACCAACCCCCTGTGGGGGAAACTAAAGGGGCTTGTTTCATCACTTTTGAAAAAAAAGGATAACCCCTACATTTAACCAATGATACTTTTTCCGCCATGATCTTAATTGAACCCGAAACCCTTAACCAGAATAAAAAAGATACGCTCTTGCGACTGCGCTTTAAAGGTCCCCGGATTTTAGTATTCCTACTATCTCTTTATTAAGTTACATATAATGACTCGAGGGCACTAAAGTTTGGTAGTTTTTTTACTGTGGGACATCCCAGGAAAAAACCGGGATAAGTTCTTGAGACGCCCCTTATCATGTCAACAAAATAGCCGAGGTTCATGTATGGTCATGTTAATGGGTCTGGTTTAAATAAAGGAGTTTTTTTAATAATTTTAAAAAGGGGGAAAGCAAGATCTTGGAAAAAAATTTCAGGGCGCCACACTTCTTTCAAAATAAAAATATTTTGTTGGACCAAAACCTAAGATTATTTTTTTCATCGTTTTGCGTCTTACGACCCGTACAAAGGTTATATCTAGATGACAATTACTCTAATTTGGGGATAGGGATGAGGAAGGGAATAATTTTAGAGGTGATATACCCTGCTTTTTTTTTTTTATTGTTTAAGGAGAGGGGAAAACCATTTTGGGGAAAACCCAACCCCAATACACCCCGCCAGGGTTCGAACCCCGATATCCCCCATCAGCGGGTTATCTAACGCTAAAGTGACGCCTTTGACCGTTTGGGGGACTGAAGTGGGTTCAAATCTAGAGTAATTCATTATTAATACAGGAGTGAAAGTGTCAAAAAATTAAACAGTCTAATCCGGGTTCGATTCCCAACGTCCGGTGGCATAAACTTCACTAATCATATAGTATAATTTACCGTTGATGAAGAGATTGAATTCGAATCCCGGGGGAGCTTAAGAGGTGTTGTTCCCAAATGTTTTCCCACTTTTCCCCCACACAAACCCGATATATTTCCCATAAATTTAACTTTTTTCAATCCTCTTAATTAAATAATTAAATGCGGGTCAAAAAAATTTCTGAAAATTTGACATTTCTAACTGGATCGAATCTTGTTTTAAAATTTTTATCCCTTTGAAATTTCGATTCAATATTTTGGGAAAAATTTGTTTTGGATTCTAAATTTAAAAATCCAAAATGCATCCTAAATTCATATTCGATGAAATTTTAAACTAATTCAATTAAAATAAAACTTTTAATAATTAACTATTTATGTAGGTTGTCAAGTGTTATTGTTTAAATTGGAAACTCACAGTATTTAAAATTTTTCACATTTGAACACGGTTTAGGAAATTTTTTTTACTAAGTTTGCAATTTTTTTATGTAACTAAGCCTAAATTTTATTTGGATTTTTTTTCAAAACATTCAATTATAAAAGTTCAGTTCTGATTTGATTGAAAAAATTTTTTTCATTAAATTTTCTATTTGGATTCAATTCGAAATAGTTTAGCATTAAAAAATTCGCTTCAGATTTGATTCTAATTTGTAACAAAAGTCCGATTTTATTCGAAATTTAAAATCTTGAATTTGCACAGATTTAATAAAGGTTTTTTTTATTAGTTTCGGGCCAATTAAGTTGTCAACTTTTGTCGAAAAGTTCCGGAGTGCTACCTAATTTTTGGCAGGAGGAGAGGGGCCCTTTAATAATGTTAAAAAATACTTGCATTAACGTCCAAGCCGAAAAAACTGGAGGGGGGCCCCCTTTAAACGGGAAGGGCCCATTAAAATTTCAGCTATACTTTTTAAGATAAAATATCACTTCAACATAAAAAAATACATCAATGTTAAAGCAAGAAAAAAACTTTTATTTTTTATAAAGGTCCTTTCCGATATAAATTTTGAACAAAATTTATAAAAACCATATTTGGAATATTAATTTTTTTTTTTAAATCCCTTTACTACCTAACTTTAGGCCAATAAAATTCAATTTGTCTCAAGATTGACAAATAATATATAGGCTTAAATATCAAGTTTTTTAAAAAAAGCTAACAAACCCTTTTGGGTAAGACCCCCTTTTATTTTTTGGGGGAAGGGGGATCATACAAAAACGGCAAACCATAAAATCTCTTGGTTTTAATATTCCGATTACAACTTTTTATCTGAGAATGTGAAATTTATATTTTTTTTAACAAAACAGAGGAACTTTATGTCATTCCTTCGTCTATTCCCGAAAATTGTCATCATTAATAATTTCCTTTCCCTTAAAAAAAAATTGCAATCTCAAACCTGAAAATAATACGGGTGACTTAAACGAAGTGGGCTACTCAAAAAAAGGGTTTCGGGGAAAAGAAAATATTTTATTTTTGTAACATAATCATCAGCGTATTAAAAAACTAGGGGAAAAAACTATTATGAATTGTAGTGCCAAATTTATTGGAAATTACTTTATTTTCCCTCCTTCGTCGAAACAATTAGTCTTCACGATGAATTTTTTTTTTAAAAAAGAAGAGTAAACGACTATTTATGTTGAAAATACAAAGGGCTGGTTTATGGTTGGGATCGGCTCTAACGTCAGAATTTAAAAGTGTGTTAAAAACTTCTAGACAATCGTGGGGTACATTGTAATATGTCACACAAACGAAATTATGCTTAAGTCAACGTTTGGAGTTTGTATCTCTTCTAGGTGAATGGGGTTAGGGTAAGGTGCGGGCTTCTAGCTGGGGTCCGGGGGTCAATCCTCGGGCCCCGGGACAGATTTTTCGATTTCCAAAAACCTTCCTTCACCTCTGACAAAACTTTTGTGAATGGGGGAATGCCAGGCCCCCCACCGTGGGTTTGGATTCCCCGTTAAATTAGGTCCTTCATTTCATTCAACACCCTACCCTTACATTAGCGTAAGGCGTATAACCCGAACGGGTGGTAAACGCGGTGCTAATAATAATAAAATTATTTTAAAAAGTATCTCTTCTAGAACAATTTCAACATTTAAAAGGATATTTTCCACCGGAGCATACCCCGGCTACTGACTTGATTTTTTTTAAAATATATCAGTATCATGTTAAAAAGCGCCTTATTAAAATTTGTTTTGTTTTCTGTTAGTACGCAATAGGCAAATAAATTCTGAAAGAACTTATATTTTTATTTGCTATTATCTTCACAATTTTTAAAAACACGAAACACGACACGAAGAGGGATGAAAATACATGTGAAAAATCAACCCCAAAACAACTGATCAGATTCGCTCCGACCCCCGTTAACGGTGACGGTGAGTTTTAAAACTGGGGTTTAAAAAATATAACAAAGTATATTTTCAAGAAATGTATTACTATTCGTTTTTAAAAAAAAAGTAATAAAAAAAATATGACAAAACTTCAACAAAAAAAAAAGCACAGCTTTTTTTGCCTTTAACTCCAGGGTCTCAGCATTTTTTGTTTCACTACCCTTGAGACAATCGCGGTTTTTAACAGATTCCCAACTAATTGGCCCCACCCGCTACTAAAGTATAACCCACATCAATGGGAAACGTGGACAAAAGAGTAAGTCTCATTTGTCCAACTTTCGATGAGGTAAGGTGGGGTTCGACGGAGTTGTTTTAAAAGTTTTCCCACTATTTTCTTGTAAAATTTCCCTAATTTCTTTTATTTTTATTGACCTTTCCCCCACAAACATTATTATAATATCTAAAATCCGCGAAGTGAGTATACATAATGAAAATCCTATCTTTAAATTTTTTTTAGATATTTTACACTTCGATTTTTTTGTGCCCCCTTCACCCCATTTTAGGAAAATTAAAAATAACTTTTCAAAACCCCCAGTATTTTATAAACACCCCGTATTTTATGTATCTCCTTTTTCCAGTGGGCGGGGTGAACTACAGGGTTTGTTCTTAGGTCAGGGGGGACTGATTGATTTGGGGGTTTTTCCCAAAAAAATTGTATTGGTTTTTTTGTACTATTACCCAGATTACAGTTTTTGGCGCGAGGGTTTAGCCCCAAAATTTTTCCCTCTGGTCTATTTTTTTAGACCCCTTTTTCTACCCGTTCGGATTATAAACTTAGTAATAATTCATAAGGCTTTGGGGTTAGGAAGGTTAATTTTGAGTAGTGTACTCGCTTTTTTATGGAGGGAGAGTGTAAAAACATTTGTGACAAACCCCCCTCTACACCCGACCGAGATTCTAACCTTGTCTCTCCGTCATCGACATTAATCTACTGCGGAGTAGCGCGTTAGAAACCAAAGGGCACCGAAGCGGGTCAAAGGGATGTTACTGTAAGCCTTCCTATTTAATCTTGGGTTAAAATATTCTCTTTGAATTTCCACCCAAACTTCAAAGAAAAAAACCTTGTTTTTGTGAAATTTTTTTATAAATAAATTTTGTTTTGGATCCGTGTACATAATTAATAAGTACACAATCAACTGTGGCTTGTCCTTGTTTATGATTGCTCTAGTAAAAATCATGTTTCTTATGGTGAACACTTGAAACAAAGGCTATGTAAACCATAGAACAAGTCCCTTGACCGTGTCATGTTAACAATAGTTACTTAAGCATTTTACGCTCTTACCCCTAGCATATAGCCTTCAAGACATTGCAAAAGGGTCTTTAAATTTTCTTTCATAATATATTATTCTACCTTTTTTCCCATATAAACAGTAAAATAAATAGAGATCAAAAAGTAGGGGTCTAAAACTTATCAATTTCATTAAAAATTTGGAACACGTTTTTTTTAATGTTTATCATAAATACCCCCAAATGATTTTACCCCACAAGTAAACCCAATACATTGTTTTGATAATTAAATGAAAAATTATAAAATTTTTATCAAATTATTTAGCCCTTTAAAAAAAAAAATTTCAAAAATTCATTATTTAAACCCCTAAAATTTTTTTTTGTTAGAAAAATAAAAAAAAACTTTTTATTAGTTAGGGACTCCCTCAGAACCCATTTTAAACCAAATTGTTTCAAATTAAAAAAGTTTCAATAAACTACCTTTTTTTTAGGGTTTAGAAACAAAAAATTTCGATAAATTTGAAGTTGGCCATTTAACATTTTTGCTTTAATGAAATTTATCAAAATTTTTTGGGTTTTAGCCCCCCAATACAGACAAATAAAAAATCAGTGGGACAAAGAAATAAAAAAGGGGGACACATAATTGTGAAAAAACTTTTTAAGTTAGGGACACAAAAAATTTAAAAATCATAATCTAATTCAAAAAATTTTTGTTATTAACTTTATTTTCTGAAAAAAAGTAAGTTTCTAAAAACTATGTTTTCTTTTAAAGGAGTTTTTGTCACTTTTTGAACCAAGATTTTTTTAGAAAAGGGGCTTAAAAATAAACCCAATTCTGAAAAACCCACTTCATGGCCGTATGCCTAAAGACACTTCTTGGTTTTATGTATGTTGATTTATGATGAGGGTATGGGGTTTTTAATCCCGGTCAAGTGGGGTGGTTTTTCATGTATTTTCCCCCAAACTTCCAAACAATACTGGTTGTTACCTCTAAAATGCTTCCTTCCCATCGCTACTTCATTGTTATAGCGTACAACGCGTATAACCTGAACAGTTTAAATGCGATGATAAAAAATAACTCTAGAAAAAACACAATTTAGCAATCCCGAAATCAATTTAAAAATAATAGGAAGACAAACTCCAATTTTAAAAAATTAATACATGTTTGGCCCCGCCCAAAAAATAGAAACCTGAGAATTAGTCGTAGGTTGAGCGACTGTTGGATGACTTGTGATTGCCTTTTGAACGGTCTACATTTTTTTTAGACCTGTGATGTACAAAAAAGATTCATACCACACTTGCACAGTCATTCTGTCACCGATCAATTATCCACCAGTTTAAGCGTTTTTCTCTTTGTTTTGACGAAAATTCACGTCAGTATTGCGTACAGCTTTTAATACAGTTTAAAAATAAGGTTTATTTATTCAATGCTCTATTTTATTAAAAATCTGGTGTCGCATTTCGCCGTGGGCATAACCAGGCTTTTATTCAAAAAAAGAGCGATTTTTTTTCTTGCAATAAACTTTGAAATGTAGTGGGCCCTTTTTTCTCGTGGGTGGGCAAAGGGAAATTTTAATGTATTCACTCCAGGTAGGGGTTTTTCCACTGTGATCGCGGGACTACTTCCCGCGGGACGTGAAAGTTGATAAAAAAATTATTCTATTTTGAATGTCTTGGGTATAAAAACCTTTTCCCCCCAAACCCGGGGTTTTTTTTTTGTTTACCCGAAGCTAATTAAGATTTGAAAAAAACCCTTTGTTTGAACATAGATAATTTACTAGGATTAAATAGTAAAGGTGTATAACCTGAATAGATAAAGAGTGGTGCAAATAAAAAATAAGCATTGTATTTGTTAATTATAGCCGCATTTTAAAAATCATATTCTTTTAAATTTTAAAAAATTTTATTTTTTTATTATCTTAAAAAAAGAGGGGATATTGGTTAACGTGACCCCAAAAAGGGGTACGCAACTGATTTAGTTTGAGAAAAAATCGCTAAAAGGGAAAAAGAGGGGGTAAATTTCCCTTTGGGATTTTAAAAAGAAACCTCCCTTTTTTCCTATCGGGTTTAAGTTACGAAAAAAAAAGTTTTTTATGAGTAAGTGGAGTTTACTAGGCACATTTTTTCTTCGATAAAAAGTTTGTGGCCAAAATCGTAAGATCATGTGTAGAAAATTGAACAAAAAATATCATTGAGGCAATATTTTTTTTATTTTGTCATAAAAAAAGTTTATATTAAAAAAAAAATTCAAAAAACCTGTCACTAGGTTCGTTTCCCTTCCCCTCTTTTAAATGGGGGATCATGTTTGATTACTTATCCAGTTAGGCTTATAAACACATTTTACATCCAACTTCACGAGTTGGGGTTATCTACTCTCCCAGCATTTCCCCAAAATGTGGTAGCGTAACAACAAAGGACGTAACATTATTCCCCCTGGCACCCGGAGAAACAAAGGGAAAAAAAGAAAATTAGAGTCGTAAAAAATTTGACTTTTCAAAAGTTATAAATATATTAAAAAAAAGTTTTCCAAAAAAGTAAAATGTTTTTTAAAAAATGGTTGGGGGGTTGGACTTTTTTCAACTCTCAGTGGGCAGCGCGCAGTCTATATTATTAAATCCCTGGGCACCATTAAAAATGTACCGAGAATTAAAAATTTTAGAAATTTCTTGGGGCTACCCCAAAATTTCGGAAACGTTGGGGCAGTACGTCATCAAAAAAAAGTTTGGGGACCGCCCCCTCTACCCATATGGGACCTTTTCCCAAAGGTTTTTTGGGTTTGTCAAATCCCCCCCCCTCCGCCATGTGAGACATGCGAAGAAGTGTTGTTGTGTGTGTGTCGGGTTCCATTCACGCTTTCTACACCTCCTTGGGGGTGTTCCAGTCATTCAGAGAGGCTGGAAAGAAAACAAAGCCCTGGCCCCCTAAAACAAGGGAAAAATACCGGTCACGTGATCTACCTTGGCAAGGGGGTCTCGCGCCCCTGGAGGAAAAGGAATCACTCCACGGGAAACTATTTTTCTTTCCCCCTTAGATTACGTCAGTGTGTTGACCCTCCGGACCCTTGTTGGCCCCTCGCATTTAGTTTCGCTTTTTTTTTAAAATTTTCTGGCAGTTTTTCACCCCCACAGCCCCGAACGCCGGGAGTGAACCCTACCCACGTATTGTTTTTAATTTACAGGTAATTTTAGTTTTTTTTTTGGTGGTGCGGGATATGTTTTGGATTTTGGGTTGAAAGATATAAATTTTTTGATTTTTTGGGGGTTTAACTCCATCCTTTAAAAAGAATGATTATATCAGTAAACGCGAATTTATGAACAAAAGCGAAAAGGCCTACCCTTTTTTTGGGAATGTATTTTCACTGCCTAAAAGCTAGGGCCAAGGGCCTTACTCCCCCTCCAAAGGAATTTTTGCTAGGATTTTTATCATCAAGAATTCCAAAACCCTAGCTGGGTTTTTTAAACCCCCAAACATCGGGTTTTGAGGCGAACACTTTTCCCCAAGATCACAGAAGTAAAAATGGTTTGGAATAAACCTTTAGAAAAAAACAAGACAAAAATTTTTTGGGCCCGCATTGAAAACTTTTACCATTTTATTAATATTTTTATATTAAAAGTGACAGTAATTTCAAGGGTCTGGCATATGAATGTATGAAGTAGAACATAAAAATGTGAAAAGAAAATTTATAAATACAAAAAAAAAAAAGTTAGATCTACTTTCACCCTATTCAAGGTCAAGTCATGTGATCTGAAGGTGCACTTTTTATCTATAAAAAAAACATCAAAAATATAGTAAAATCTTTTCTTTTTACCACGGAAAATAATTTGGGTATAAAAAAAGGTTCTTCCTATCAAAATTGGGTTTTGCTTAAAACAACTTACAGGGGGGGAAAAAAGTAAAAATTTTTTTTTCCAACCCATGCAAAATGTACAATATAAATATTTTAAAAAAATCCATAAAACCCCTTTATTTTCATCATAGTAATTAATATAGTCAACCCGACTCACCTCGGTGGCCGCAAAGGCAAGGCAGGAGTCACCAAAAAATCGTCGTGCAAAAAAATATATCGTCTCGAAAAGGCGAGTACCTTCATTATTGCACTATGGTAACTTAAAATAGGACCATAAAGTAATCCAACAAGGTAAAAACGATACCCTTCGGGGGAACAAATGTACATTTTAATTTTTTTTCTTAAAAGGGAAGGGGATAAGTATTTGGGGGAAATTTGCAATCAAGGAATCAATAAAGATGTATAGAAAAAAAAAAATAGAGTGAAGAAATGAAGAGTGATTACGGGACCTTTGTAAAGTTTAAAAAAAGTCGGGGCAAAAAAAAAAGTTGTGACCCCCGGTTTTAAAGGTATAACTACACGGAGCCGACCCGCACCGATTTTTAACCATTTTTTATTCTTTATAGATGGTTCTTTACAAAAAAAGTTTGTTTTTTTTCTTTAAATTGCATGGTTTTACAATTTCCATTAAATAAAGTTAGCTTAATTACGAAGAATAAATTTTTTAAATTAGCTAATAATTTAAAAAGAAGAATGTTTGTTGTTCAATAAGTTGATTAATATTTTTATTTGTCGTAATGTTGGAAAAAAAATGATACAGCTCACACGGCAAAGGCTGTGAAAAAAATGTCTAGTTTTCAATGGGACACGTGACTGCCAACACTTGAATAATCATATAAATCACAGTTTTTTTAAATCAAAGGCACAAAAATCACCCATATCGTAAAAACAGTTTCGCCCATCCCCAATTGCTTAGGGGTAGCATGAATACAAAGCGGGCTTCCCAAAATTATTTCCGTGGGAGGTGGTACAGGCCCACCCCACCGCCAAAAGGGAGAATCCCTCGACAACTGTCCCGTCTATGCGGGCGGACCGGTCCGTGTAACCCGGGCCGTAATAGACGTCACTCTCGCAAAGATTAGTGCCCAGATGGAGATCGGGTTTTGAATCCCGGGGGATGTACTGGGCTTGTATTTTTTAATTTTGGTTTTTTTCGGGTTTTGCACTCATGTAAAATTTTTCATACTTCCCCTAAAAATTTAATTTTTTCCCCCTAACATATTTGGTAATTTGTCATTTCTATAAAAAAGGGGAGTAAGACAAGCTCTTAAAAAAAAAAAGGGAACATGATCCCTTTAAATTTTTTGGGTTTCATTTGGGTACGCGAAATATCTTAAAGGGGTTGTAAAATTTAAAATAGATAGATAAATTCATGATAAACGTTTAATAATCATTGCCAGATAGAGTTAGCGACAGTAAATCCAAGCATTAAGGATATGTGAAATGTGAGCACCTGTTCTATTTTAGATATAGATTATATACTATGTGTAGCTTGCATCACGCTTTAACAACTTTGGGGATGGAAAGTTGAATATAAATAAGGGGGTACGCGAAAAAAAAAAATTAGAATGAATACCAATTAGCACGCGACCAAAAGTGTCAGTACTCGAATAAATAGCAAATCAGTTTAAACTTTTTCCTTCTAGCGGAAAAAATAAATTGGCTGTGTTGTAAGAAAGTTATGGTAATTTAATTTGTTTTTAGATTACGTCCCGGTAATTTGGTGGAGAGCAGTGCAAATTATCAACTTTTTTTAAATCTTATTATAAAGTGAATGAAAGTACAGATAATAATTAAATGGCGAAGGCGCGAAGAAGATACAAACGCTCGAAGCTTCCGTATCAGTCGCGTAAACCAGTGTAAGTTCACTTTCTATTTTAATTTAAATTTAATATTTAGCACCACGTCTTACTGCCCGTTCGGGTTATACGCTTTTAGTACTAATTACACTAATGGATTAGGAATTGGGAAGGTTGAATCAGAGGAAGTGAACCCGCATTTGCGTGGAGGGAGAGTGGAAAATCATTTAGGAAAAAACCACCCTAGTTCACCCGACCGAGATTCGAACCTCGATCTCCCCGTCCTCAGCAGTCGAGCTCAACACGACTAGCGCGTTAGCCAACTACGCCACCAAGGCGGGTCTCTTTTAATTCAATGACGTGATGTTTACAAAATAGCTGAGTTTTTGGTCTAGCACCGCGTCTTACTACCGTTCAGATTATAAGCTTGTATACACTAATCATTGCCAATGGTTTTAGGGATGAGGAAGGTTATATTTAGAGTAAGTGTACTCGCATTTGCGTGGATGGGCAACGGAAAACCATTTTGAGAAAACCACCTTCAGTACACCCAACCGAGATCCGAACCTTGATTTCTCCATCATCGGTAGTCTATTCTACTGTGAGAGTAGTGCCTTAGACCATGCGGTCACCAAAGTGGTTAGCTATCTATCTGGAGCGCTTGGAAACATTGGACAAAAAAAAAAAACTATCTCTAGTTACTTGTTTACCGAGATGGGCTGGCCTTGGAGACGAACCATGACCTTGGCCAAGTGTTGTACCAGGTGGGTGGGCTAGCAGATCGCCAATGTTTAGCGCTAGATCACTTGGAAAAAAGAAATGATGGGTGTATGTGGGTGGCCTCGGACGGCTCAAGCTGGGTTTATATTCATGCATAGCGCATCAGTTACTATTTATATCACCGCGTTATAAGCGTATATGATGATTACTCTAATGGGTTACGGATGAGTAAGGGGGCAACTTAGAGGTAATCTACCCGCATTTGCGTGGAAGGACGGTGGAAATGAATTTAGTTTAAAATCACCCTCAGTAGATCGAACCGGGATTTGAACCCAGATATCCCCGTCATCAGCAGGCCAATTTAAAACGAGAGTTGACGCCTTAGACCAGCGGTTCCCAACTTTCTCGACTCGCGAACCCCTTTCACAAACATCTGAATTGCACGAACCCCTGGTAAATATCCATAGCCACTCATTTAATTTTATACCTAATTTTTATGAAATTTTGTTATTAATTGTAATCAAAATGTTTATGACTTCAAATAACCTCCTATTAGCTGAGTAGGTACTTTGGGATACCCACAAAATATAATGGAATAATATTGAAAAATACTTAAGTACGGTAAAAATTCAATTAATTATACATTTGTTTAAAAAATTAAAACTGAAATTAAATAAGCAAAGTACTGTGGTACATTTTTTTACCTTTACTGTCAAAATATTATCAAATTTCAAATGTTTTTTAAAAAGTACTGTAAATTGCTGCACTGGCATAACTAAAATATCCTCCATTAATCACAAAATTCCATGCCGATTTAAGTTTGAAAATTGTTTACAAGTTTTAACAGCTACTCACCTCGTCACGTGACTTAGTGATAAGGATGCGCTTGCTTTGGATGAACAGAGCTTTAAAGTCAGGAACCACAGACGACAAATAAAGTCTCAAGTAACTTTCAGCACTGAGTTTGTTTCTACATTTATTTTTTAAATAGGTATATGAAGAAAAATGTTCCTCGCTCAAATACGTAGAAGAAAATTACACCAAACTTGTAACAGTTTTATTCACCAACACTGGAAACCCCCCTTTAAACTTTAAACAA
>JBCFYV010007468.1:0-11446 GCA_039000515.1 Timema cristinae | reverse complement strand
TTCCCTACAAGACAAGAAGACCCATCTGAGAGAACATCGTTAAGTCAACCACCTTCCGGATCAAGCCAACAAGACCCTTCTTCTCGGGAACTGGTAGCGTCATCATCAGGAACAATTCCCCTTCGTGGTAACATTGTAAGATCGTCCATCGGTCCAGTCCACCTTCCGTGTCAGGTCAACAAGGTTCTTCCTTCAGTACGGAGCATTCCAAGTCCATGATGTTGACTCAAGAAGCTGTTGCCCACATGAAGAAAACATCTGTATTCGATGAGAAGACTCGTTATCTTTTAATGAAGGGTGTGAGTATTACAAGAAAGAACAATTGGTAAGTAAATCCAATAGGAAGTCAGCCACCTTCAGGGAGTCAGCCACTTCCAGTGAGTCAGTCACCTCAGGGAGTCAGCACTTCATGAGTCAGCCACCTTCAGGGAGTCAGCCACCTCCAGGAGTCAGCCACCTTCAGGGAGTCAGCCACCTCCAGTGGAGTCGGGCCACCTTCAGGAGTCAGCCACCTCCAGTCAGTCAGCCACCTCCAGGGAGTCAGGAACCTCCAAGGAACCAGCCTCCTCCAGACCGTCAGCCCCTCCATGTATCAGCCAGCTCCAAGAAAGCAACCTCGTCTCCTAGAAATACAACTCAGAAAATGGTAGAGACGCATTGGTAAGTCGTTCATCTGAGTTTGTTGAGGATTCATTCATCTCATCTTACAATGAGCAGCTCTCATCACGCTCGTATACAATCGTGAGACGGTGCCTTCAATCTTCACCAATGGATAGGAGCATGATGAGATTAATTGAATTTAGATCCCCATCAATTTTGTGGAACTTAATTCATATGTGTAGGCGCTGCCCATATTTATTTAAACATATTCCATATAGATTGTTTATTAAGGGAATTCATCCATCAATCATCAAGAGTCATTAAGTAAGAGCAAGTCCTAGATATCTTCTCCACTCAGCTGTAACCATCCTTAAAGGCCATAGTTTATTAGCGCTATCGTAAATAAAGGTAACCAGGCAGTATCTAGTTTAAATAAATAAGGAACGTGTCAAGATAAAAAGTCAGAATTGATAAAAAAAAAAATGTCAGGTTACATAAGGAAGTTTTGTAATATCTTAAAATAAATTAATATTATCCGTAGGAATAAATAAGAAACAAATAGGAATCAATAAGGTGGCACATTTACGAATAGATACAGATTGAGTCGAAATAAATATTGAGAATTAAGTCGATATAATAAATTATTGTATCGGGATGAATAAGAAATTTTTCTGAATAGTTTAGAAGTTAAGTAATCTAAATAAATAGTTTGAATTGATTAGAATTAATAATGAACTCATCGGTTAATTACGAAACAAGTCAGAATAAATAAGGAACTAAAGGAAATAAAAAGGAATAAATTCTGCATAAATAAATAACGAGGCGGGATAAATAAAGAGGATTAAGTTAAAATAAAAAATATCGAGACAGAAATGATTCGTAATAAAAAATATTAAATGATTATTTAAAAAAAAAAGTTTATATTAATAAGGATAGAGTTATAAAATAATAAAGGCTCATCAGAATAATTTAAAGAACGACACAAATTAATAAAAACTAGTCACAATAAATAAGTAAAAATAAAAAATAAAAACGGCAAAGACAGAAAAAATAAGGAACGGGTCGTAGGAAGCTAGTTATAATATTTATAAAGAAAGGATTTGGAACTAATAAACAGTGAGTCAAAATAATTAAGGAACTAGTTAGAATAAATAAATAACTTTTCATAATTAATTAGGAATGATCGAGATAATTTTGTAAAAGTCAAATTATATAGGGAATGAGTTGGAAAAGTAATTATCAGGTCAGAATAAATAGGGAACTTATAGAAATGATTAAGTATAGAGTCAGAATAAAATAAACAACCAGTAGGAATGAAAAAGTATCAAGTAATAATAATCAATATGTTATGAGTCAGTATAAATAGCCAACGAATAGGAATAAATAATAAGGAACATTTTTGAAAATAAAGAACGAGCTGCAATAAATAATTATGATTGAGTCAGAATAACGAAAAGAAAAGATCGGAATGAAGAGTGAAAGATTCAGAATAAATATATTCAAATTGTCTGAATAAATAATTAGAAGGAAAGAGTTAGAATAAATAAATACTTTTTAGGAACAGATATGAAATAATAAAAAGGATTACAAGTTTGAATAAATAAGGAACTATTTGGAATAAATACTGAACAAGCGAGTGTGTGGAAAGCTAATTTTCCCAGAGGGTCCACTACAAATGTTATACATTTGGCCTATAGTAATGTTTATATATATTATTTTAATAAATATTTATACTATGGGAGTACATCAAATTCCCGGGAGGGCGTGGAGCCCTCCCTGCTTCCCTTCCCGAACAAGGCCTTTTCTATGCCCTTACTAGTTATCATTTAAAACACTGACTAGATATTCAATTTTAACAAAAACGTTAAAGACATTTTCAAAATATTTTGAATTAAAGCAATAACAATCATAAGGTCTATGTAAACTAGTCCTTTGCCATGAACAATTTTTTTAAAAAGAAGAACACATTTGTATTCATAATGTAATATACTCCTATGATATAGATTTGATTTAATCATAGAAATTATAGAATATAGTCCAATTTTGAAATGTAAGTCGATGTTAAACTACCCTTAAGATAATTTTATCCTTAAAAATAGAAATACATTATTATTTGTCATTTCAACTATACTGCAGACATTCGTTTTAAAGTAAATTGTAAGAGATTTTTTCGAAAATTTCCAATTTTAAGAATACTATTTATAAAAAACCCTTACTCTAAAAGATAGAAATAAAATACAATAAACGGCTGAATGTATCTCCACATTATATATAAATCTCAAGATTGATAAAAATCCGTCAAACCATATTGGTTGTGGTACCAGGTACAGACACACACACTGGGATACAGACAGAATTATATAGATAAACATTTTGTGGTTCGGAGGTAAATTAAGTGTCAATATTTGACATAATCTCAAGGTCACATTTATTAACGATTACAAAATTTTCTATTTTAATGAGAAAGTAAAAATTAGAATTAGGAGAAAGCAATGATATATAATTAATACCCATATATGAATGCGGAGCTTGGGTATGAGTGATTATATATATGGAAATGAGCCGTATCCCAATCATAATCGAATGTATTAAAAATGATTCCTGGGCTTGGGCTCGTTTCCCTTGTCCAGGTCTCATTTTTAATTTTATTAAATTATAAGTTGTTAAGTGTAAAATGATTAGATAAAGAGTGTTGTAAACAAAGCTATATTAATATTAATGATATCTTAAAACGTACACATAAAGGGAATTCAATATTGTTGATACAAGCAGCTTTGACATTATTGTTTCCTGCTCCAGTGAGAATATGGTCAAAATCATGATCTTCGTTGCCAGTGATGAGAATGTCAAAGGCTTGAACCCTGGCTGAGTGTATTGAGGGTAGTTTCCCCTAAATTGTTGCCTACTCTCCCCTATACAAATGCTCGTACATTTCCTCTACATTCTACCTTTATCATTCCTAGAACAATACCATAATTAGTAGCCTACCTAGGGTCGGTCAGATTACTACCGGATAAATAATGCTATTGCTAAAGTTAGCGAATATATCAAAATTATCAGCCACTTTAATGTTTTACACCACTTATGAACTGAATTTACCTGACAGATAGCTATCTGTAAGATAATATAGTTTTATTCAGAACATGCAAGATTGGTACTTTTTTTAGTGGTGCGTCCTGCTGATAGCAATACAACCTAGCGAGTGGTGTCAACGCTCAATATTTGTTATATAATGGTGGCTAAACGAGTGCGAGGAAACATATGGCATCACGTGGGCGCAGAAGCTAAGATGTCTGCCAAAATGTGGTCAATAGTTGGGTAAACGTTTACAAAATTTCATTTATTGTACTCACAATTTGATAATTTGTTCTAATATAATTATAACTCTACAAATAGCTTGTCAGTTTATATAAAAGTGGAAATTAAATGTTCTAAACTTTATATAGTTAGAGCCCAGGCCTGTGCTTACTAAACACGTAAACCTCCCTATAAAAATGTGATGGATAAATATATTTTATCTGGAAGATAAATACTATCTGGCTTTCATAAGACGCACTTTTAACTTATCCATCAGTTAGAAATATATATCTACCAGATTAATATTTATCCAGGATTAATAAGACCGGCCCTTATATGTATAAGTGTGCATAGGAAGGCACCTATTATCGTGACATATGCATACATGACAGTATTACATGATTCTGTTGTGGTACTGGGAGGTGTCATCCCGGTTGACATTTGGATACGAAACGGAATTTTAAGAATATCTGAGGGACTGATAGGTGCTAGTGACACTTTTTAGAACAATGCTAATTTGAGAGCCTGAATAGTCTCAAAGGAAGGGAAACTTTTGAGTACATCCCATATGTTTTAACAGGAGTATAAAAATATAAAATGATTGGCAACCATTATGCTATTCTTTTTCTGAGTGGCCATGGAAATTTTCCGTTAAAATTATACGGGTTTAAACCGGTGTGGAGAACAATATTGTAGACAGAATTGCAGAAACCTTTTACCACATCATTTACTAAAGTGAGAATTATGAAGACCAAAGGATCGGATAGTTATGAAAATACAAGATCGTGGTCTTGTGTGGAGAAGGGAAAGTGTTATGGGCACAATTGAGATTTTAAAAGAGTTTGGGAAGATGGGTACAAGGATTAAGAAAAGAAGAGATACAGAAGGAAAAGACTCGGGGATGGTGTGATACAGAAGATGGAGAAGAAGAGTACTAGAAAAGATAGACTACAGAATGAGAAATAAAGTGAGGAAGAGATTGGCTTGGAATAGTGAAAATCTGATGAGTAAGAAGAGATTTATAATCTTTAATGAGGGTGAAAACAAGGAGGAGGATAAGAGGAAGAAAACTTATAGGTTAGAAGTCCCTTATTAAAGATGAAGACAAGCAGGACTAGCAGCTAAAAGCATTAGGCTTGAAGCGCTAGGGGAATGGAGGAGGGCCTGCGGCCTACGGCCTAAAATATTTATTGGCGTTGTTTGTAATATGAGCAGACTATCACTCTTATGTGCGCTCACATTAGATAGTTCACGTGGCAGGGTGGTGTGAATGGATAGCCTTCTTGGCTATGTTCCGGGAAGGTCAACATATATAGATAGACCCAGTGTTTTTAAAAACTGCTAACGATTTTTCACAATTACGACTGTTCTCTGAGATTCGAGCCACCAGGTGTTAAATTGAGCTGCCTTTTTCAAGGCAAAACCGCAACTGTCTTTTTTAAGACAAACCTGCCTTTTTTTAAGGCAAACGTGAGCAGATTGTACAGGAGACAGGTTTACCCCGAACACAAACACTAGACTAAACTCGGAAGGGACGTTTCGGTGGTAATTTCTGTGGTGGATACCTAACGGTGCCAACAAAGCCACAGTAGGCCGTAAATCGAGACCGGCTGCGAAACAATACCTCGCAGTCGGCGCACGTCTTCCGGGACACCAGACAACATCACAGATCCTCCCGCACTGCACAGAGGAGGGTATCTTAACCCTTCCACACTGGCCACTAGCCTGCCCTTTTCAGGGCTGAGCGAAATGGCCGCCCCCGACCACACCAGACCGAGAACCAAACAAAACGACACGGACATGGACTACTCCTCTACAGACAATTCAGACATGGAAGCCGACACTGACGGACAGGGAACTTTCACGATGGCCGACAAACTAGGACGGAAAAGGAAATTCAGACCTCACAAGCAACCCCAGACAAAAAAGACACCAACAGAGTTGACGAACAAGTTCGACGCCCTGAAAAGGGCCGAAAACAATACTCCTCACCACTCGACCAGAACACTGACAAACAGCTGCCTACAACAACCACCACACGCAAGACACACTACCCACCAATAGTGACGCTAGGAACACAAAACTACTCTCAGATAGCCAAGGTAGCAAAAGGATAGGAGGGGACATTAAAATCACGTACATCACAAACGGACTAAAAATTCACACCACCAACAAGCAGGACTACGACCTAATACAACACTTACTGAAGGACCTAAAACAGGAGTTTCACACTTACACGCTACCGAGGGACAAACCAGTTAAAGTTATAGTCAAGGGGCTCCCTCCCAACATGGCTACCAGTGACCTAGAGGCAGAACTTAAAGACATGGGATTCCCAGTGACTGACGTGAGAGCAATTCTCCAGGAAGTCGGCTGCGGACAACACGACTCAGACCGTGACACTTCTCCCTACTTTCCAAGTGACTCTAGCAAAGAGCACAGACACAAACACCATCTTCCAAGTAAAGTCAATTAACCTACCAGAGTTAGGATCGAACCCTACATACCACCAATCAACACAGTCGTACAATGCCACAAGTGCCAAAGATACGGCCATACTAAGAATAACTGCCAGAACAACCCCGGTGTGTCAAGTGCTTAAAACAGCACATCACCAAAGACTGCCCCAAAAAAGACGCCACCACTCCTGCCCGATGCGTAAACTGTATGGGAAGCCACACGGCGAATTACAGCAAGTGCCCGGTGTACTTAGACTTACTAGAAAAGAAGAAGACGGCACAACTACCAAAGACAAACACACAGAACAAAACTTTGACCCGGACCATGCCCCCACCCTCCAACACACAGAGCTTCCCACCAATGCGGCAGAGACCCGTGGCAAACCCCCCGTCCCTGAGGCGGCCAAGATCCACCGATCCTACGCCCAGGCAGTACAGGCAAAACAAACACAAGGCCTCCCACAACAAGAAGCCGGTTCAACCGGTTCTGACATAAAAGACTTAATTAGGCTACTCAAAGACTTAAACATAATGAAGATCATTACACATTTCAAACTTATCTCAATAGGCTCAGACAAACAACAGACTCAACAGAGAAAATGTTTATCATGATAGAGGGAGTGACTGACTACTTTGTAAATCAGGATGACTAGACAAGACAAGACGCGGACCAAGGACATTCTACGCGTTTTTATATGGAACGCGAACGGGATACTGACGCAGGCTCATGAACTAGAAGAACTTTTTAAAACATATGGAATAGATATAGGACTAATCAACGAAACCCATCTAAACCAAAACAAGAGACTTAACTTTTTCGGCTACCATCTATATAGAACAGATAGACCCGGCAGAAGTGGCGGGGGAACAGCAATATTCATCAAAGACAATATTCCCACTACCAACATATTTTTCAAACCTTACAAAACATAGAAGCAACAGCAATAAAAGTAAATACAAAGAACGGAGGTATCCTATTCGCGGCCATATATAAACCACCGACCAAGACAATACTACAGAGTGACCTAGACGAACTTACGAACTTCGATAAGATATTCTTAGCAGGGGACATGAATAGCAAACACTTGAACTGGAATAGCCGACTGACCAATAGGAATGGACGCATACTAAACGATCACGCGGACACTAAGGGATACACGGTAGTCGGGCCTGGCGAACCGACATTTTACCCCTCAAACCCACTACAGAGGCCAGATGTAATAGACGTGGTCTTGAACAATATAGGGGTGACACCGGAAGAGCTCTCAGTTCTTAAAGAACTAGACTCGGACCACAACCCTATAGTGTGCGAGATCACAACAAACACAGAAATACAGATAAACAACATTAAAAAACTAAAAACTACTACTAACTGGGAAGGGTTCAAAAGAACACTAGACGAAACAGTACCCGAAAACATAAACATCACGACCACTGAAGAAGCAGACACTACACTCCAACTCTTTACCAGCACAGTACAGGAAGCATACAGAACTAACACCGCAATAGAACAGGAAAAACATGACTTGAGACGCCAACACCCAGACCTTGACTTTCTGCTCGCCCAGAAACGAGAGGCAAGGAGACACTGGCAAACATACAGAACACCACAACACAGAACAGCCTACAATAGACTCACTGCACAAGTAAGACGTACAGTTAAAACTATTAAATGCAACAACTGGAACACATACATCACTGACGCTGCCATGGACCCCAGTAAAGTCTGGAAAGTCACAAAACAGCTAAAATCATCAAGGCAACAAACGGTCGGTACCCGCAATACACGGGGAGCACGGTATGGCCTATACAAGCTCAGAGAAAGCGGAGGCCATAGCCGTGACTCTGGAGAAACAGTTTACACCAAACCAAAACCCGAGAGACGCAGACTTCGTCAGGGACGCAAGAGATCAGTACGGGAATACCTATTTAGACCAATAGTGTCACGGGTGGACCTAATAACACTAGATGAACTAAATTACACAATGAAACAACTCCCAAAAAATAAAGCGCCAGGCCACGACAGACTATCAAACGAAACACTACAGAAACTACCACCGAGGGCAATACTAACGCTACTGACAATATTCAACGCTCTACTTACACTCTGTCACTTCCCAGACGTATGGAAACTGGCGACAGTAATAACTCTTCCTAAACCAGGAAAGGACCCAATGTTCCCTCAGAACAGAAGGCCTATTAGTCTCCTCCCCACTATGAGCAAACTATTTGAAAAACTAGTTCTAAAAAGGATAGACAAATTTAGCGAAAAAAATGAGATCATCCCAAAAATCCAATTCGGTTTCAGGAAAAATCACTCGACTATTCACCCCGTACTAAATTTAATTGAGGACGCCACAAAAGCATTTGAAGAAAAAAAACACACCGTAGCAATATTTCTAGACGTTGAAAAAGCATTCGACAGAGTTTGGCACATAGGACTAATTCAAAAACTAATTAAATTCAACTACCCACAATGGATCATCCACATTATCGCCAGTTACCTTGCTCGAAGAAAGTTTCAGGTAGTCATGGACGGAACAAAATCACCCATACACGACATAAGGGCTGGGGTGCCCCAGGGATCTGCACTAGCACCACACCTTTATAGCATATATATTTCAGACATTCCTACCAATCCACAAGTAAAAGTACGACTCTTTGCAGACGACACCATGGCCTACACCATATATAAAAACATAAATTTTGCCAGCTTAAAAATGCAGAGGTACCTAGTTGAACTACAAATTTGGTTCACGACTTGGAGGATAAAAGTTAACCCCACAAAATCAGCAGCTTTGATTATTAGCCGAGGACGCAAACAACTCTCAGCACCACTCACTTTATTCGACACAGAAATACCTGTTAAAAAAGATACAAAATATTTAGGCACTACAATAGACTCGAAACTAACCGGAGAAGTCACATAGAGAACACAAGAAAAAAAGCCACTGGGAGATATGTACAATTGTACGCTCTATTCAAAGGAAGGGAACTAAACATCCATACAAAAACTGTCTTATACAAATCCATGATACAACCGATTATACTGTACAACTGCGCAGTATGGAGCTACGGAGCCAAACACCTCACAGATAGACTACAAACCACACAAAACAAGATACTCAGAACCATCACTGGAGCACCCTGGCGAACTAGAACAACACACCTACATGAAATGACAAATTGCAGACCCCTCCATGACATATACAGGGAAAGGAACATAAAACTCTACGAACAGGCAGACACACACACTAACGACATAGTACGGGAACTAGGACGTTACGACCCTGCTGAGACCAGACGCTACAAGAGACCACGGCTGGCGTAGGAGAGCATTATTATGACTAACTAAGTGTCTATTATAATCTTGGAAAAAAAAAATTAAAAAAAATAAAAAAAATAAATAAAAAAACACAACCCCGATACTTAGATTTAGGAAAAAAAAAATAGAGTAGTAATTAACCAAATTGACAATCGACTACGCCAGACCAACGGGATCGACGACAACCCACCACCCAACTATCCCATCCTTGCTCCAACCCCAGACCTGACATTCACAAGTCGCTCATTTCATGTCATCACAACCTTAGTCACGGCCGGACGCCACTGGGATAACCGCCTAGGTCAACCTTCTAGCCAGAGAATAACGCTGGCGCCACTGACGGCCCCAGATGGGGAATGGAAATGTATCCACCTCACTCCTAATCCCAAGAAAAGAAAATCCTACCCCAACAAGAAACTCTTTATAACCTTTGCCACCGCCGGACTCCACTGGGATAACCGCCTAGGTCAACCTTCTAGCCAGAGAATAACGCTGGCGCCACTGACGGCCCCAGATGGGGAATGGATATGTAACCATCCGCGCCAAACCTATTCCCTACAGTCAAGTTAAACCTTTCGATCCTCCTCCCGGAAATCGACTCATGAAACAACAACATATATCATCATCATACCTTATACACACCTTCCCACATCCCAATAAAAGAAAATCCTCCCCAAATCCCGAGACCCAGCGCGATCGTTCACTATCACCAACTTCACTCACAGTGTCAATAATTATACAATTGTTTGTACAAGGTATCAATTTATTCAAGAGGCCAGGAATCACGATAGTGACTCCGTACTCTAACACAAATATAGCCCTTTCACAGGCGGCCTAGCTTGGCGTCAGAGTCAAGGTAGAAATGTCCTGCGTCGGGCTACAAAAACCACACACCTGTAGTATTCTGCAGGCTCATTTCATCTGTTCCATTTCATCAGGATAAACAAGTTCATTCGCGAGGTTAAGAGTCATGACAATGACTCGGTACTCAAACAACAAATCAGCCCTTTCATAGACAACCTGGCGTGGCATAACTGTCAAGTCAGATGTTCTATGTCGGGCAACAGCCGTACGGCTAAAAACTGCTATATATTTGGATCATTTGTCTACGAGATACCTAGGAGATCGGACGCGTCTGCTGTTCATGGAGAAGACTACGAGGACACCGGAGAAGAAGCTGACATCAGACAACGAATCTAGTTTCATCCGCCTACAAAACCAAATCTGAGATGGTCTGCGCGGGGTCTTCAGCTTCGCTGATCATAACGGTTCCAAACAGTAGCTGAAAGACATAAAAAGTGGCCGGCTGCAAAGCCATAACTTGCAGTCAGTGACCTTCTTGGGGACATACACAAAAACACACCAATGGAGGGAGAGCCTCCACTCTCCCTCACACCCGTGCGCCACTAGTCTGCTCTTGACAGGGCTGCGCGAAATGGCCACGGCACCACTCGACACAAATTATAACACTAATTTTCACAACGCCATGAAAAGAACAAAAATTCAAACTTTTCAAATTCAGAGGCTAACCTTGATACAAACGACATGGAGACAGATCACGACGGCAAAGGACCATTCACCCTAGTTGACAAAATTAAACGAAAGAGGAAATGTAGAAACTAAGACAAGACACAATCTAAGAAAACAATCACGACAGTAGACAACAAATATCAACCTCTGGATACTGAGACACCAATAAACATTTACACACCATCAACACAGACAAACAGCAACAAGAGAGAGAGAGAGACTCTAACAATAGTGA
>JBCFYV010007445.1:0-19439 GCA_039000515.1 Timema cristinae | reverse complement strand
TTTATATTATTTGCATATATTAACTTACCTCTCCAATTTTCAATTCGTGCTTACGACATTTTTTTCCACTCATCATTGGAATGTCCATTATGTTTATCAGTTCTTCTGTCGGTGAGTAGCCTATTCCTGTGGAAAGAGCTCCCCACAGCAATGCATCATTAATGTTGTTATCTGTGTTCTGAAGGGACTGATGAAACAATATATGTTCGCTCACAATTGTCCAATGATCCATATAAAGTTCTGCCAAGTCGCTTTCATATTCACTTTCAATATTATTATTTTCTGATAGATTATCTTCCATATTGGAAGGTAGGTTTGTTTGAAAAACTACTGGACTGTTCTGAATCACTCAATTCAAGATCCGAATACGTATGGTGTCTAATAATGAAAGGAGTTTGTAAGGATTGACGGGGACGCACGGACGAACGGGAATTTGATAATTTTTGATAATTTGGACGACGACAAGAGTCTACGTTTAGACACTGAAGCGTAACGTTGTCAAATTGGTCACTGTGCGATTTATCCGTGCAGGCACGGACGGGCGGCGATTGGTGTTGACGTAGGATAAGCAGCCGAAAGGAGGTAGGACGTGAGACGTCCGACCGGAGACATCAGCTGAGGTTCCGGTCTATTCGAATAGACGGCCAAATCTGCCCAAATTCAACGATTGAAAAGGTGAATATTCAACAAACCTGACTTTAAACCTGACAATCAACTTATTGAGACCAAGAGACAAACAAATACCACAAATTTAACAAAAATTGCTCAAAGTGTTGTCGGCCCAATTCAGGGCCAACAACTAAAATGGACAAGATAGCTGACTACGCACGCGGACAGCTAAAAAGACATCAGTCTCAGAACTGGGCACGAAACCTCGATGAGGAAGAGGATGTAGACATTGACACAACTGAAAATGAAGCTGATAACGCTGAGTTTACGGAAGCAACGGTCCTAAAGAGGAAGTTGCTTTTCAAACCTAAAGACGATACACCACCTAAATGCTGTCAAAGTGAGCAATCAATTTGAGACTCTCTCAGGAAAGGACCAAACTATGGATACTTCTGACAACCTACAAATACCACAGAAACTCAGAAATCAAAACTAAAAATTCCACCGATAGTCATCTCGGGGACAAACAACTACTCAAACATTGTAAAGTCAATGAAAACCACATGATCGGAACATTCAAAGTATTCTATGTACAAGATGGCTTAAAGATACATACTACTACAATAGAAGACTTTAAAACACTACAAGCACTTCTCAAAAATACAGGACAAGAGTACCACACGTACACAATGCAAAAAGACAAACCCCTCAAAATCGTGATAAAGGGACTCCCACCCAATATGCCAACTGAGGACATAAAGGAGGAGCTAGAGATACTAGGGTACACGGTAACGGATGTACGACAGTTCACCTCAAGAACACAAAATGAAAATAGTGTTCAAGACATAGTAAAACTCTTACCGATATTTGTTTGCACACTCACTAGAACTGACAAAAACTTTCAAATTTTTCAAGAAACATATCTCAACAATACCCGTGTTAAGATAGAACATTACGTCCAGCCCCAAAACTTCATTTTACAATGCCACAACTGCCAGAAGTTCGGGTACTCCAAAAATAACTGCGCAAATAAACCAAGATGCGTAAAATGTCTAATACCCCACTTGACTTCAGATTGCCCTAGAAAAGACAAGACCACTCCAGCAAGCTGCGTAAATTGCGGCGGCAAGCACACAGCGAATTACACAAAATGTCCGACTTATCAAAAACTCGTAGAAAAGAAGATAGAACAAAGGCAGCAAAAAAATATACAAACGGCGACTATTAACAGCAAGGACTTCCCGACATTACCTCCAAAAACAACAAACATAACGCACCGCACCTACAGAGACACCTTGATGAGTAGAAGAGAAGAAGTACATCAGCAGAAGGAGCAGGGAAAAACTTCCTCATTTGATTTTAAAGAAATAATTAATATATTCAAAGAACTGGACATATGTGGATTACTGAAACACCTGAGACCTTACATTACAAAAATAAAGCAAGCAGAAGACAAGATGACAAAACTCATGATAATTGTACAAGCGGCAACTGACATCTGATTATTGAATCAAGTAGCCTAGTAAGTTTATTATTTTGTGATTGATATAGAATTTGATGAAGGTTATGATTTTTGTTGGACTAATATTTATACAGAAAGATAACCTAATTGTTAGTCCTGTAGACCTAACCTTTGATACAATCATGCACTCTTCGTTTGAAGTTAACTTATAACAAGTACTTTGACAACAAATGCGTATTTTCAAAATGGCTTTGTACTGGATAAAAGGGTTTGTAAATAGTCAAATAGTCGTAGTCTTCCTATTTTTTATACAATAACATTTAATGAAAAAATAATGGCAATGTTATTCCAAACATGTTGTAAAAATATAGCAACTTTTATATTATTTTTTCTAGATTGTTAGTGGGGACTTGTTCAACGTAGACCAGTCAACTGTATCTCGGGTTGTTAAGAAAATCTCCATTCTGTTAGCGGATAATGTTCGGCATGTGCTGAAGTTTCCTACTGGAGTGGCTGAACTGGCAGTTCTATAACAAAGCCAACTTCCCTGGTGTGTTAGGCTGTATAGACTGCACCCACATTGCAGTTCAGAACCCCGGTGGACCGAATGGAGAAGTTTTCAGGTAACCCTTATGATATGCTAAACATATAGGACAGACATAATTTTCTGAAAAAAGAAAAAGCTTCCTCCCAAACAAAATTAAAACAATAGTAGAACCTACTGTTATTTTACATAGACCCATAGGATTTGTATAGTTACTGAGAACTCTTATTTGTATACATCTAGTTCGGCAAGACTTCAATTTCATTAGTAAGTACCTACTAGGCCTACACACTAGGCCCAAAATTTTCATCATATTGTAGACTTAGGCCTAATTAGGTTTAATGTAAGCTCGGTTAGTAAACAGCAAACTAAAATTACTCTCGCTGGCAGGCCTACTTTCGAAGGGTAGTACTAAATATAATTTTCCTTTTTAATTATACAACACCAACTACTCAGAAGTGATCACACAAAACAAAAACAAAATCCAGGCGGGGATGAAACCTAAGAAACATACCTTTGTAGGCCATTTTTTTATTTAAAAAAACTTGACAATCACAAAATGTATTGTAGCATTACACTAACAAAAATGCGGATAATCCAAAAATTCCATCTTAATTATTATTCAAAAAAAACTTTACTATCGACATTTCCAAATCAAACTCACCTTGAAGTGACGCAGGAGTAAATATCGTTGAAAAATCCATTAAATTGCACTAGCCTAGCTTTATGTATATTATAGGGCCAATTAATGTGCAATAATTTTCTGAATCAACAGTAGGCCTACTTATATATCTTTTGCAACAAAACAATTTATTGTAAATGGTTAGATATACTTTTCTTAGGCCCATCCAAATGAAAACACCCCTGCACACCCACTAATGACTTAACATCCAGCTAACTCGCACAAGGCTAAATTTAAACTTAACTGACAAAGTAAATAAGATCCAAAATTACACACACACCAAAAGTAACATATAAAAAATTGATATAGCTATATTTTAAGGTTTAGTAATGTTAAAGTATATTATAAGGTTCCTTTCTAACCTAACTTTCATTACGGTAGCTATTTGGCTAACCTGATCAAACCTTGCTAGGTAGTTTCATTCGATAATAAATTAGAATATCAATTAATATTCACAAAATAGACTATTTGACTTTTGTAGTATAAGATGACATTCTGTATGGGATCACGGGCAAACAACATGTAGATCTAGTATGTTTATGTTGGGACTTATTTATTCATTTGTCTAAATGTTGTAAAAATAAAATAATTTCAAATAAATATAAATACCATATAGTAGCCTACCAGTATTGTTGGAATTGCCATTCACTTGTGAGTATACTGTGATCGTATAACATTTTTAATGATATTATATTTTAAAGGAAATACATTGTATTATTATATTATTATAGTGCTTACACATCATTCCCTAAACCATGCCCCACTTGAGTTTACCTGTGAGGTTAGGTCAAGTGTTTTAAAATGTATGACATTGACCTACTTGTCTTAACTAAGGTTAACATACTTTATTATTTAAAAATATCTTCAAGCGGCAAGCATAGACTCATATTGTAGTATTTTAATAGCTGTGGTTTTTTTTTTTCATTTTGGCAGGGAAAAGTAATTTGGATATTGGAAATTAAATTAAATTAAACGCTTTAGACTTTAAACTCTTCTAACATTGTGTGGTAATTATTGTGTTTCAGGAATCGTAAAGGGTATATGTCCCTGAATGTGCAAGCTGTTGTAGGTCCAAACAGGGAACTATACGACATAGTCACTCGTTGGCCAGGGTCTACACATGACAGTCGTATATTCGACAACAGTAGTGTTAAGGCAAGATTGGAGGATGGACGTTTGCAAGGCAAATTGCTGGGTGATAATGGTTACCCGCATTTGCCTTATTTGTTCACTCCAATTCTTGATCAACAAGTTCGCACTCCAGGGCATAGAAGGTACAATATAGCACACCGAGGTACCAGGATGACCGTTGAACATTTCTTTGGGGTCTGGAAGCGAAGGTTCCCGTGCCTTCAGCGTAAGTTGTGCACCCGCATTCAGACCAGCAGGGCCATCATAGCTGCATGTGCTGTGCTCCACAATATCGGAGCTAGGCGTAATGACAATGTACCATATATTGTAAACCAGGTATTATTTTCTGTTGGTACTATGCAAACTATACACAGTAATAATATGGTAAAATATATTTATTAATTCACATCAATTGTGAGCCAATTTGTACTTAAATAACATTGATTTAAAGTTATAAATAACATATATTTTATCAAATATAGACCCTATTGAGGTTCACTATGATAGAAAAATGTTCATTTAATACATGGCTGTGAATGTATGTATATTTTTTTAATCGCTATCAAACCCTTAAAGGGTGAAAGGGTAGTTTAATTAAGGGTGAAAAGAGAAAAATGAATGTTCTTCAAATCGACTAACGATTTTGAATAAATTTCAAATCTAGGCACTGTTTAACATTTTTAACAGGTATATCATAGCGTATATATCACGATTTCGTATATTATATGATCATCGACTTCTGAAGACTGAGGATCATCGCAGAGCAGCAGTATACAGCAAGCGACCGACGATCTACCAGTCAACCCGAACGGGAAAGAAGAGAGACCAACGGTGATGATAAATCAGTCCCATAGGACAATTAGGCCCCCACACACTCCAACACAGTGCGGGGCTGGATCCACTGGCGGGAGTACGGGTGACGATCCCACACGGGTTAGATCTCGCACCATTGCACGCTTGCGGGCAAGGGACTCCACATTGCACAGCCTGGTGCCCAGTGCCCACACAGCCCATTGCTATTCCCTATGTTAGATAGGAAACACAAATAATAAAGCGGCCCTTTTAGGGCCAACAAACCCGAACACTACACTAAACATGGCAGACAACTCATTGGCCAAGGAAATTGAAATGGAGGACTACCTCACCGATGAAGAGTTCACAACTCTTCTGAAAAATAGATTTTCCTCAAAGGAAAATATCGCCGACAAGAACTTCAAAATGGTTACAAAGAAACGACAAAGAGCCTTACCAGAGGAAGGTACGACCCCAAAGAAGACAACCAAGACGTCATCAAGTTTACCAGTCAACATAGAGACCAGCAATCCCTACGAGGGACTACCTATGGACGAAGGAGCACAAGAACATCAACAAGAAGCTACACAACAGAAAGCTACCCAAAATATCAGGCAAAATAAACCACCACCGATAATAGTAACTGACACAAATAACTATATGGCAGACACTAGGGCATTAAAAGGCATCTAAGAAGGATTCATGAGGGTAATTCACACGAAAGAAGGGTTAAAATACCATTTTGACAATGTCAAAGACTATGACAGTGCTAAAAAGTACCTTCAAACAAACAACTTAAACTACTACACATTTTCACAACGTTCAAATGAACAAATCAAGATCTGTATCAAAGGGCTACCTCCATCCATGTCACCAAAGCAGGTTAAAGAAGAGCTAGAAGCTTTAAGCTTCAACATCATTGACATAAGGCAGCTGCAATCAAGAAGTGAGGGAGTAGCACGAGACCTTGGAGTCTTTATTGCCACGCTCCCCAATACAGAGGACAGTAGACAAGTATACAATTTAACAGTTCTATATTACACAAAGGTGACAATAGAATCATTTAAACCAAGAAAGGAACCCACACAATGCTACAAATGCCAAGCTTGGGGCCATATTAGAATCAACTGCAACTTACCTCCAAAATGCGTCAAGTGCGCTAAAAGCCACCTAACAGAAGAATGTGGCAAGAAAGATAGGTCAACACCTGCAAAATGTGTCAACTGTGGAGGAGACCACCCAGCAAGCTACAGGGGTTGCCAAGCAGTACCCAAATATAGAACTAACAAAGTAGTACCGACAAACGCATTAGAGAAAGAAGTAGTTACAATAGCAGACATCTGGGAACCAAGAACAAGCTCAGAGCCAATGGAAAGATCATACAGCGAAGCTGTCTCTAATGTAAGAAGGGAAAACGAAACAGAAAGGTACGGAGCACAAACACAACAGTCAAGAATCATCAACGAAAGGAACAAGATGCAAGAAAATACCAGGCAAGCCGAATTTAAAGAGGTAATCACGTTTTTGAGGGACTCTGATTTCACACAACTTATTGGTATACTTACAAACTCACTTCCCAAAATAAGACTAGCTAAAGACAAATTGGAAAAAAATGTGTCCTACTGGAGATACTGTCAACATACCTCTTAAATGACTAGACTACTTAAAACTACAGACCACAACGAACTAAAGATATTATACTGGAATGCCAATGGGATAAAACTACTACAAATAACAGAACTAGAAAACCTATTAAACAACCTGGAAATTGATCTGGCTCTATTCAGTGAAACCCACTTATAGCCAGAAACCAGATTTACAATGAGGAACTATTCCATAATACGCTCAGACAGACTAACAAGAAAAGCGAGTGGAGGCACAGCCATCGCTATTAATAAACATTTGCCATATAGAGAAGTTAAACTCCAGGGAATTGAGAACCTTGAAACCACAACTATAATAGCAAGAATTGGAAAAGATGAATGTCTAATAGGGGCGATATATAAACCTCCAAGTAAAGAGCTCCTATTTGAAGACCTAGACTTGATTACCAAATTCTATCACCCCTTTCTTTGGGTGGGCGATTTAAACGCTAAAAACCAAGATTGGAACTCAAGCATTAACAATCTATCAGGAAGAACTTTAGAAACCCATACCAACAGAAATGGATATATAGTTATAGCACCCGAAACCCCAACTATATATCCTTACAAATCGAACAGACCTGACGTAATTGATATAATACTCACAGACACAGACTTACCTATAGATGAACTGCAAACACTGAACCACCTGGATTCAGACCACGTACCGGTATACTTTTCTATCATAACAAACTTTAAAACAAATCAAAACAGCAGGAGGGAACTGATTAGTGAAATTGATTGGTAGGGATTCAGTAATAAAATAAAGCAATCACTACCAGGAAAGCCTAACATAAAGACCAAACAAGACATCGACACTTCAGTAGAACTGTTAACAAACACGTTAAAAGAAGAAATAAAAAACGCCACAAAAGAAAAGAGAAAACCCACCAAATGTCATATCAAAAGCAATAAACCTAGAGATAGAAAACGCAATCAAGGAAAAAAACCATACAAGAAAACTTTGGCAAATGACCAGAGACCAGAGGACAAACTCCGACTTAACAGACAAACCAGGGAGGTAAGGAAAAAAATAGAGACCATGAAAAGAAATAACTGGAACAAAATAGTAAGCGAGGCAGGAGAGAACCCAAAAGTCCTATGGAGTGTAACCAGAAACCTAACAGGAAAAAGAAAATCGCAACGGGTTAGGGTAATACATGGGACAAACGGCCTTTGCTACGAGGCACCAGACAAGGCAACAACAACAACCCTTCGTGACCTAATTAGGTATTTCTTTTCAGCTTTCATCAATATAAGTCCGAGACTTCTCTGATGTAACCACCACCAAGTTGCCCCGGCTGCCAGCAGCCCAGGCTGAAATGACTTGGGAAAACCCCCTGTATGCGTTTTCACCTGCATCCAGGAGTGGGAGGGCCCCCCTGCAGTGGGTGTTCACCACGTGGGGGAGATGGAGTTTAGCCGCGACAGCAGCCGGTCCAGCGCCCGGGGCCCGTTACCGCGCCCCAACCGCCGTGCCACCGCCACGTTGCCCAGCAGGGACACGGGGAGGTATCCATCCCGATTTTCATCGCCTCCGTGACTAACTAACCTATATGGTTCTTTGGTTACTTCGCTAAATTGATTAGTTCCTAAACTGGTTACTCTAGCGTTTAAGTTATCCACCCTAGTATAAATATATATCTTTCTTACAGGCGCCCGTAGCAAACGTGACGTCATAGCAATTAAACAAGGCCACAAGGTAATAATAACCCAACAACCCTAGGCGTTAAACTTGGCGAACAAGGTTGAGTCCAGACACAGCTATACTTGAAAATAACATAAGCCGGGTTTCGAACCCAGGACCAGACAATCTCTGGTTAAAAGCTAATATTGGCAAACGTATGAAATACAAATAAATGGGGCTCAGACCCTGAATATAAGTGGTGGCGAAAGCGACGGTCTAACTCCCAGCCGCGATAAGCGCGTAGCATAGTCAAAATTCAAATAAAAATAATTTAATAACAAAGTCCAAATAGTAATTTAGAAAGAGTTCCCACCATGACGCCGAAATAGTATTTTTGGTAGGATGGTAATATTCCCCGAAACCCAGTCGCTGCCCTCACCTCTTATCCTCGAGCCGGTGGGGTAGTAAGTGACCTGAGATCCCGGTACCGCTAGTATTTATACGAAATATAATTCACAGAAAAGGGGGGGCGGATCGAAGGAAGGGAAGGTTGGAGAACATTACAAACAAGGGGGAGGAGAAGTTCGAGGCTCATATCGAAACACGTAGCACCTTCGCGAAGCTCGGCGAAGGCGGAAACGGAACTCTTCTATCCATTTTCTCTGCTGGCCGAACACGTGGTCGAGCCTCATTGCCGGCTGGCGCAGACACCGCCTTCAGTCATCTGTTGTATTTGGCGAGAGCGGAGGTCGCTGGTCAAGCTAGTGCCGCGTGTTGACCCAGTTGGCTGTCCCAGTTGGCTGTCCCAGTCGGCTGTCCCAGTTGGTGAGTGTTGTTACATCCTCCCCCCCTGACGGGATGTCAGAAGGAGTCCTCAGCAGTAGGCGTAACGGCAGGGCGGTACCTTCCCTGCCGTTAGTAGCTGACAATGGGGAGATGATCCACACGAACCCTCATGACAGTCCTTGGATAGCTGGCCTCACGGTCAAGTAGTAGGCCTAACCCGGTAGTGGTGCTCTGACAGATCCTGGAGTAGCTCACGCCGGAGTACTACACGCACGGCACTGACGCTCTCGCTCTCCTTCTTTCCGACGACCCACTGAAGCTGAGACTCGTCCCACATATCAGTCGACCCAGCCAGCCTCCGTCTTCAGTAGCAGACGCGTTCGATATCTCGCCCCGAACCAAAAGGGAAGGGGAGGGAAGGGTGGAAGACCTCTCTGAGAACAAATAAACTACAGTTACAAAAATAAATATAAGTGTACAGTCTCACAATGCTCTGACACGGCTGCTGGCAGGCGCAGTCCATCTAATCCAGTTCATCACGGCGCTTAGTGCGCATCCACATGAGGCTATGCCTCCAAGTAGACACAACAGGAACAAGAGTGTTCTACAAGGGCAAGCACTGCATCATCTTCCTTTTTCTTATAGTATACGCGCACACACGCGTATGGATTCTTCCAAGTTCCCAGAGTCACACTCAAACATAAAATCACTAACCATTAGATATATTTAGAAGTTCGGGTAGGCTACCCCTAAGATTTGAATCAATGTCCAATATAACAAATAAGCATAACCTACGATTAAACCCTAAACTTTACACTAATGCCTATACAACCTATGATAATTCCTAAATTTTACTCCATATACACATAAATAATTCTTAACCAAAAAACACGTCCTGCCTTCTTGCACAGGACGTGGACTCACTACGTCACCGCTTGAGGTGGCTAACGTGGGCGCGGCGGGTTACAGAAGGGTCCGCAATGTCCACTAGTAGGACTGAGACGGGCGTTAGGAATTGTCGATGTGCCATGGCCCACTCCATTTGAATGCCAGCTTAGCCGACGTCTTGTCCATCGCCGAGCTCAAGGGGAGGCATTTACAAACTACTTTGTCACCCACATTTAAACGGGACGGGGACACGTCCCCGATTGTAAGTAGCAGCTACTTTCCTTCTAGACTTTAACAAATTTTTATAGGCGAGTTCACACTTCTCTTCAAAGGGGCGGTCATGGGCGTCAGATAAGAGCGGGTCAACATCCCACGTAGTTAAGAGGGGGTGGTTTAAATCCCTATTCAAGAAGACCGAGGCAGGAGTGGCTCCGACTGACTCGTGGTACGCGGAGTTGAACGCGAGTTCAGAAAGTCGAGGTCCTTGTCCCAATGAGAGTGGTCCTGTTGGTGGAAAATAGTTAGCGCCACATTTAAATTCCTATTAAAACGCTCAACGTGGTTGGGGGAGGGGTAGTATGGGCTGGTGGTCACGTGTTGACCCCCCATGAGAAGCACATGTCTTGAAAGCCTTCGAACGGAAACAGGGGCCATTGTCACTAACCACAACCTTAGGGTTCCTAGAACGCCCCACACCGCCTAGATAAGGCATTCACAGTCGTAGATGCCTTCATGTTCTCTGAGGGGAATTAACACCACAAATTTAGAAAATGCATCCAGCACTACCAAAATAGACGTGTTGCCCTGGAGGAACGCGTAAGGGGCCCAACATAGTCAACAAAAACTTTCTCCCAGGGGCGTGTGGCAACGTCAGCAGAATGAAAACCAAATTTCGAGTTTTGTGAGGGTTTGGCCCTTTGACAGGCCTCACACTTGCGCACCCATCCCTTACGTCTTGGGCAAGTTGGGCCAATAAAACTCCTTGGAAACTTTCCTCTCAGTTTTGAGCACCCCACAATGCCACCCAAAACAGAATCGTGGAAATACTTAAGGAGCATAGGTCTGAGCTTCTCGGAATATAGTATTTGGGTCTCCCCCTAATATTAGTCACTAAGAGACCCTTGCGCAGGCGATAGTTCCCAACTACTTCCCCAGTTCTAATCCTATCTACGAGCTGTTTACAAAATTCATCCTCGGCCTGATGAGCACCAATTGAAATAAAAGATTCTGGGATGGTGTGAATCACGCCTAGCGTTCCCGCCTCCGCTTCATCTCCTACAGGGTCAGATACCTCTGCCATCCCGACAAGGGCATTCTGCTACAACACTTCTCTTTACCCGCGACATGATGGGTAGTGAAGTCAAACCTAGAAAGCCTCCAGATCCAGCGGCCTATTTTACCCAGCTGTTTGGGGTGGTTCCATAGCCAGGTCAGCGCCATGTTGTCAGTATACAGGTCAAACTTTCTAAGCTCTAGGTAGTCTGAGAACTTTTTCTACCGCGAAAACACAACCTAGGCATTCTTTTTCGTACGTACTGTACTTTTTCTCAGCAGCATTTAAGGTCTTGCTGGCGAACGCTACCGGCCTACATCCATCAGGGGTTCGCTGCGAAAGCACCGCGCCGAGGGCAATTGACGACGCATCAACATGTAAAATAAAAGGGAGGGAGAAGTCGGGCATGCGCAATACCGCCGGAGAGACAAGGTGCCGTTTGAGGGCGAGAAAAGCATCATTTTGTTCCCGACCCCCACGCAAATACAGCTCCCTTTTTCTTAAGGGGGGTGTTTAGGCGGGTAAGCTAACTCAGAGAAAGAGGGGATAAACCTGGCGTAATATAGCGCACATCCCCAAAAACCTAGGAAGTTCCCTTTAAATTCTTCGGGGTAGGAAGTCAAGAATAGGCTTGACTCGCTCAGGGTCAACGAGCAAATTTCCCCGGGAAATAACATATCCCAGATACGGGACAGACGTCCTTAGCCCATGTAACCTTTTCGGATTAACAGTGTGTCCAGACAGAGCGCAGACGTTCTAACACAGTTTCTACGTGACGCAAATGGTCCTGAAAGTGAATTACTATAAATTCAAATATCATCGAGATAATTGAAAACAAATTTAAATTTTAGGTCGGCAAGAATATGATCTAAACACACTACTAAGCGCTTGTCCCCCGCAACTAATGCCTAACGGGACTCGGTTAAATTCATAAACCTGCCACGGAGTTATAAAGGCGGTAAATTTCTTGGATGGCTCTGAGAGCGCGCATTGGGAAGCTAGCGTTAAGATCAATGAGACTGTTAGTACCTGGCTTTACCAAGGTGTTGGAATGCCGACTCTAAAGGGTAGGCATCGGATAAGGATCGAAAACAAGTTTCTTATTAAGTTTCCTGTAGTCAACAATGAGGCGTGCCCTTGCCCTTGCGGGGGAAAAATGAAAGCGGGGCTGGCATAAGGTGATTTAGACGGGCGAATGACTCCTTTTTTTTTCTAGTCGAAAATCAGATCTCTAAAAATCTCCATTTTTTGGGGGGAGCGCATGAGTATGGCCCTGACCGTAGGGGATGTTGTCAAGAGCAACAATGTCGTAAGGGAGAATGTCGCATTTCCCCCACCTATCTGTGTTACATCAAAAAACCGGTTAACAACCCTTTGAATGGCCTCTTTATTCCTACCAAAGGAAACAAGCAATGGGGCGTTTTCTCGGTCGCAAACGAGACAAATTCCCCTGGCGCAAAATAAAGGAGACTATACGTTTTCCCATATCCAACTAGCGTTGGTCTCAAAAAAAAAATCGTTCCCCAAAATCAATGTCAAACGGCAGGGTCGGCACTACGTAAAGGAACGTTTCCAAGAAACCTGTAATTTTAATGGAGAGAGTACCTTATGGTCTACCATTAAACATTGCCCATTCGCAACAGTGTACGATTTCGGGCCAATTCTCACACTAATTTTTAACTTTGCCCCCAAAAATACAAGAAGTTTCTCACTAATGAAGGAGTTGCTCGCCCCCGTATCAAAAACCCAAACATCCCACAGGACCAAAACAAACATTAACCATGGGAAAAAAAAATCCGCGGCAAAAAAACCCCCCAGAGGGGGGCCCCTTTTTCCCCCGGTCGCAAACGCGCCTTTTTTTCCCCCTGTTTTCCCCCCCTTTTGGGGGCCCCCCCAATCTTTTGCGGGGGAAAAAATTTTTAACTCAAAAAATTTTTGGTCGGGGGGGCCCCGCGGCCCCCCTGGTTCCCCCCCACGGGGTTTTTCTCCCCCCCAAATTTTCCCCTAGGGGGTTTCCCCCGGAAGGGGACGAGCCCCCAAAAAACGGCACAGGAAAAAATTTTTTTGGGAAAATTTGAACCCCACTCCCCCGGGGGTTAAAAATTTAAGGGGGTAGGAAGGATTTTCCCTTTTTCGAAGGGGAAGGTTTTTCCAAAAGTGGGAACCCAAGGCATGGGAATCAATTTTTAAAAATTTGGTTTATTTGAGAAAAAAAAGGGGGGCCCCCTGGAAAGGGGGGGGAAACACATTCTCCAAAATTATTTCAAGTTCCCCCCCTTAAAAAATTGGGTTTTTGGGATTTGCCCCCCTCCCCCCCAAAAATATAAAAAAAAAGTTCCTAAAAGTTTAAAAAGGGGAAACTAAAAATTTTCTTCAAAACCCCCTCTTTAATTCCCCTGTCAAATTTCTACTGGGGGAAAAAATTTTTTAAGGGAATCGGGTTAAAAGTTCCCCCCCTTTTAAAACTGAAAAACCTCCTAAACCCCCCCCCGGGAAAAAAATTTGGGTTTAAGAACCCGATTTTTTGGAAAACCCCACAAGTAAAAAAGGGGGGGCCATAACTTTTTTTTGGGGGCCGGGTTTCCCCGGTTTTTTTAAAACCAAAGGGGAAGTTAAATCCCCCTTTTAAAAGTTCTGCCCTTCAAAAGGAAAAATCCCCCCCTTTTAAAAATTTCCCCAAATAGGTTTTTACTATGCCATTTAACAAAAACCGCTGGCTTTGGGGGGGCCGGGGGGGGGGGGAAAAAAAATTTTAGGGTTTGTTCATTTTTCGCAACTGGGGCCTTCCCAAAAAATTTTTCCGGTTTTTCCCCCCAAAACTAATCACTAGTTCTTTAAGATGTTTTAAATTCCCCCAAACCTTTGGTTGGGTGGAAAAAGGGGGGGGCCAAATTTTTGGAAATTTTTGGCGTTGAGTTGTTCCGGTTCAGTTTTTTAAAATCAGTTTCCCCCTTTTTTGGTTTTGAGGTTTTTTTTTCGGTTTCCGGGAGGACCCGGGGGGCCAAAAAGGACAGGGGGGAAAAAAGATAAAAATTTTGGGGAATTAGTAAAATTAAATAAAATAAAACCCCTTGGGTTTTTTCCCCCCCTTTTTTGGTTTGACCCCCTTTTTTAAACGGGAATTTTCGGCTTTTTCCCCAAACCCCCCCCCTTTAAGAGTTTTTTTTTTTGGGGGCCCCAAAAAATTTTAAGGGGCCAAGGGGCTTTAATTTAGATTTAAAACGAAAAAAATTAAAAACCCCCAAATTTTTTTAACCAGAAAATTTAAAAAAAACCATGAAACCCCCCCCCAAAAACTTCCCAAAAAATTCACTGGGTAAACTTTAAAATTTTTGAAAAACCTGTTAAAAAGGGAAAAAAACCTTTTTTTTAACCAGGGTTTTTTTTGCAAAACCCCACCCCAGCCCCCCTTTGGGGGAAACCCCCCCCTTAATTTTCCCATTACCAAAAGGAGGGGTAAATTGGGTTAAATTTCCCCCTTTTAATTTTAAACCCCTTTAAAAATTTTTTTTTAGTTAAAAAAAAATAACAAGCTGGAAAAAAATCAAAACCGCGTAAAAGGCTTTTTTTCCGCCCCAAACGTGGAAAAAATTACATAAAAGGGAAAACAAAAATTTTTAAAACCTCCTCAAAAAAAATCACGTTTTTTTTAAAAACCCTTTTCAAAGGGAAAAGGCCCCGGGATCTCAGTAAAGGGGGTTTTTTTGGGTTTAGGGTTTTTTGGGGGTTTACTTCAAAAAAATTGTTTATTTTAAAAAAAGGGTTTTTCTAGCTTTTAAGGGTTATCCCCCCAAAGTAAAAAAAAATATCTTTTTTCCCGGGCCCCCGTGGGAAAAGTGCAAAAATAAAAATTTAAAAACAAGGCCAAAAGGGAAAATTTTAAAAAACCCCCAAAAAACCCTAGGCTTTAAAACTTGGCGAACAAGGTTTTTTTCCAGCCCAAAAGCAATTAAATTAAAAAAATTTTTTAAAAAGGGGGGGGTTTTTCCAACCCCGGGGGAACCAAAAAAAACCCCTCGGGGAAAAAAAGGGAAATTTTGGGGGAAAAATTTATAAAAATTAAAAAAAAATAGGGCTCAGCCCCTAAATTTTTAAGTGGTGGCGGAAAGCGACGGAAAAAATTCCCAGCCCCGGGGAAAACCCCCTTTTTCCCATAGTAAAAACAAATAAAAATTTTTTTAATTTAACAAAGCCAAATAGAAAATTTTAAAAAGATTTTTCCCCCCATAAAACCCGGGAAATATTTAAATTTTGGGGAAGGAAGGAAAAATTCCCCCCGAAAAAAAGTCGCTGCCCAAAACCCTTTACCCCGGCCGGTGGGGTTTTTAAAGGGGCCTTTGGGGACCCCCGGGTTTTCCCCTTTTAAAAATTTTTAAAAAAAAAATTTTAAAAAATTCCCCCAGAAAAGGGGGGGCGGATCGAAGGGGGGGAAAGGGTTTGGGGGAAAAATTAAAAAAAAGGGGGGGGGGGGAAGGGGTTGGGGGGCCTATTTAAAAACCCCGGTGCCCTTTTCGCGGGTCGGGGAAGGGGGAAAAAGGAATTTTCTTTTTTTTTTTCTTTCGGGGCCGAACACGTGGGGGGCCCCCCTTCCCGGGTTTTTGGGGGCCCCCCTTTTTTCGGGGTTTTTGTATTTGGGAGGGGGGGGGTTTTGCTGGTAAAGGGGAAGTGCCGCGTGGGGCCCCTTTGGTTTTCCCCATTTGGGGGAGTTTTTTTAAAAATGAAAGGGTTTTTAAAAACCTTTAAAAACCCCCAAAAGGGAAATTTTTTTAGGGTCCAAAAAAGGGGCCCCGTCCTTTTTCCCTTTCCCCTTTTTAAAAGGGGTTCAAAAAAGGGGTGCCCCCCATAAAAACCCGGCCCTGTAAAAAGAAAAAGTAGGCCGACGACGGGTTTTTTGTACTTGGAAAAAACACCCCCAAAACCAAAAATTTTAAAATACAAAGTTTTCCCTTTTTAACCCGGGAAAAAATTTTGGTTTTCAAAAATGGGGATAAAGGGGGTTTAAAAGGGGCAAAAGGGGCAAAAAAATTTTTTCCCCCAAAAGGGGGGCCCCCAAAAAAAAAAAATTTAAAAACAGTTATTTTGGGACAAAATTCCAAATGCAAAATTTAGTTTTTGGGACCTTGGAGTAAATTTGGGGTGTAAGGGTCAAATACCAGTGCTCACATTAAATTTAAAAGCAAAAAAAAAAGCAGCCCTTAAAGGAAAAATAAATATCCCCTTTTTACCCAATTTTCAAATCTTAAATTTATTTATCAAAAATCAAAAAAAGTGCTTAAAATTCAAAACTTTATCCGCTCATCCATCCCCGTATGGTTGCCAGATATGGGGTTCGTGGGAAAAAAGGGCAACATTTTAAAAACACTACAAATAACTCAAAACAAAATCCCAAAAACTATTTTGGAGTAAGGTTTTAGAACGCCAAAAAGAAATGGTTTTCATTTAAAGTGCAAGATTTTTAAAAAAATACAAGAAGTTTTTAGGAAAGAAAAAATGCCAAGACAGGCGGCAACCCCAAACATCAAAAGAAAGGGAAAAAATTTCAACCTCCTAGAGAAAAAAGAAAAAGTTAAAAGGGTTGGCGAATTAAAAGAAGAAGAGAAAAGAAAAGAGTTTTAAAAAACCAAAAAATAAGGAAAAAAAAAACCCTCCCCAAAATTTAAAAATTTCCCTTATTCCCCTATCCTTTAACACAAATATCCTTTTTATTAAAAGGTTCAAAATGTTTTACTATCACCAAAAAAAAACCCCATATACTTTATTAATTAAACTCTTATTTTAAAGGTCATAATTTTATATTTTCAAACCCAACCCCAAACATCCCAATTTTTAAAAAAAAAAAAACAAAGAAGATAAGGGCCCCCCGGTTTTTTATTACTTTGTGGAGCCCCGGGACTTCGATCAATGAGGTTGGGCCCGAAAGCTAAAGGGAGAGACGAGGAAATTTAAAAAGAACACAATGAAAATTTACGGGAAAGTAAATTCCCAATTTTTGCCAAGTTCACAAACCCGTATTTTTCCCCAATTGTTATACATCTCCAAAAATGAGAAAAGAAATAAAAGGGAATTTTTCTCGGTACCCAAAAGTAAACAAAGTCCCTTTTCGAATGGTGGCATGGGTTTAAAAAGTTGTTTTCCCCGGCATTTGAGAAAGTCAACATTAAAAAAAAAACAACCATTTTTTAACCCAAAAAGGGAAAATAAAAATTTTTCATTTTAAAAAATTTCTTTGAGGGTACCCTTTTCTTTGCCCGTAATTTCCAAAATTTTAAACATATTTTTGTTTATTCCCAAAATGTGAAATTAAATTATTGCCCCAAGTTAAAGTAATATATAAAAAAAATACTTAAAACCCTTTAAAAAATAAAATTTTTTTTTAAAAATTTAAAAGTTTCCCGTGATTTTGGATCTAAAAAAAAAAGAGGTCCAAAAAAATTGATTACATAATTGGTTTAAACCCGGGTTTGTTATTTCTTAAAGAGTTTTTTTCCCCAGTAAGTTTCAATAACAGTTAACATTATTTTATATTAAAGTTTTGGGGTATATATGGGTGATTGGAATTTTTTTGGTAAAAAATTTGTCCCCTTTTTGTTTCAACAGATTGAGAAAGTATGTGGGAGCGCATTTTTTAACATTTATTTGGGTTTTAAAATTTTCCCAAAATTTTAATTATATTTTAAAATGCATCCCCAAAAAATTTGGTTTATTGACTTTCGGGCCCGGGGGTACTGGGGTTCCCTTTCTTTTCCTTGTGGAAGGTTAAAACCCTTTTTCCTTTAAAAGGGGGTAAAAGTGAAATCGGGTGGCTTATTTCCCTTTGGAAAAGTTTTAGCTTCTTTACAAAAAACAGAGTGCTAGGGGGAAAAGTTTAAGATTTAAAAACTCAAAAAAGCTAAAATGATGGAAAAAAATTAAAATGAGGAAAGCTATATATTTTTTGGAACAAAACAAAAATTTTAGAAAGTAAAAAAAACGAAATGAGGGGGAAAAAATTTAGAAAACAATATGAAAGCTAAGAAGGAAAAATGGTGAAGAAAACTTGAGGGTTGCTGGCCCTTTTCTCAGTAAAGTTCAAGGCCCCTTTCAGGTTTTTTGGGGCTGTGCGTGGTTTAATTTTTTTCGCTATGGGGGCTCCCCCCCGTCACACTTTTATTTTCCCCCCTGGAGGGTTTTCGCTTTCAATTTTCTTTCGTTTGAAAATTTCCCTCTTGGAAAGCCGTCGCCCCCATCTCCAGGGGTTTTGCCGTCCCCGGCCCCCTGCTGGCGATTCTTGGGCCCCTGCCAAACGCTCACAAATCGAGTTCCTTATTCCCCTTTTGGGTGGTGATTTTTTCCCCCCTTTCCCCATGTGCGGGAAATGTTTTTGCAACAATCTTTTGGGGGATTAAAAATTTTTGGGGGGGCAGTAGAGGGGTGGTGTGGGAAAAGGATGGTGGGGGGTGGTGGGGTTTTGGTGAAGGATGAAAAAAAGGTGGGGGGGGATGATGATGGTGGTGGTGTGGGGGGAGGATGATGGAGGGTGGTTGGTGGTTTTGGTGGGGGGAGGGGTGGAAGGGTTGGGGGGTTTGTGGGAGAGGATGTTTGGGGGTGAGGGGGATAATGATGGGGGTGGTTGTGGGAGAGGATGATGGGGAAGGTGGTGGTGGTGGTGGTGGTGTGGGTAGAGGATGATGGAAAGGGGGTTTTGGGGTGGGGGTGTGGGAAAAGGATGAAGGAGGGGGGTGGTTTTGGGAGAGGATGGTTTGGGGTGAGGGGGGTGATGGTTTGGGGGGGGTGCAGTAATGGGTTTAAAATTTGGGTTTTGCCCCAAAAAGGGGAAATGTTGTCAGGGGTGCCCGACACTTGAAAGGGTTTAGGTTTTGAGGAATGACAGGGGTTTTTGGCACTACTTGTTTTTTGGGAATATCTGTGAAAAAAGAAAGGACATCACCGGAAAAAAACAAACATAAACCAAGACTGGTTTAAGAAGGGAATTTCTAACATTTTTTTAAATGTCAAAATAAAA